>PVIR01024154.1:0-26225 GCA_004026965.1 Petromus typicus | reverse complement strand
CCTCAATAAGATCCTGGCAAACAGAATACAGAGAATTATCAAAAAGATTATACACCCTGACCAAGTTGGATTCATCCCAGGGATGCAAGGATGGTTCAACATACGTAAATCAATCAATGTTATACACTATATTAACAGGCTTAAGGACAAAAATCATATGGTCATCTCAATTGATGCAGAAAAAGTGTTTGACAAAATATAACACCCATTTATGTTCAAAACTCTACAGAAGATCGGAATACATGGTCTGTATCTCAAACTAATAAAAGCTATCTACCAGAAACCTTCAGCCAGTATCATACTAAATGGTCAAAACTTGAAACCTTTCACACTAACATCGGGACAAGACAAGGATGTCCTCTCTCACCACTTCTGTTCAATATAGTTCTGGAAATATTAGCCATAGCAACTAAGCAAGTGAAAGAAATGAAAGGGATTAAGATTGGAAAAGAAGAATTTAAATTGTCATTATTTGCTGATGACATGATAATCTATCTAGAGGATCCTAAAAACTCAATTAAAAAACTGCTGAACCTAATCGCCAATTTTAGCCACGTAGCTGGTTAAAAGGTCAACCTTCAAAAATCAATAGACTTCATATACACAAACAGTAGACCCACTGAGATAGAAATTGGAGAGTCAGTCCCTTTCACAATAGCACCCCAAAAAATAAAATACCTAGGAATCAATCTAACAATGGAGGTGAAAGACCTCTACTCTGAAAACTACAGCACTCTCAAAAAAGAGATAGAAGATGATATCAAAAAATGGAAAGACATACCTTGCTCCTGGGTAGGAAGAACCAATATTGTCAAAATGGCTATACTCCCAAAACTACTCTACACATTCAACGCAATCCCGATTGAAATCCCAACAGCATATTTCACAGATCTAGTGAAAAAAATCCAAACTTTCATCTGGAACCACAAAAGACCTAGAATAGCCAAAGCAATTCTAAGCAACAGGGACATAGTGGGGGGTATTACAACTCCAAACCTGAAACTATACTATAAAGCCACCATGATAAAAACTGCATGGTCCTGGCAAAGTAACAGACCTGAGGATCAATGGAATAGACTAGAATATCCAGAAACTACTCCAGACACACTGAGCCACCTCATCTTTGACAAAGGAGCCAAAAATCCTCAATGGAGGAAAGATAGCCTCTTTAACAAATGGTGCTGGAAAAACTGGGCTTTAACTTGCCAAAGACTAAAACTAGATCTAACTCTTTCACCATGTACCAAGCTAAAATCAAAGTGGATAAGAGACCTACATATTAAAACAGACACTCTAAACCTTCTGTAAAAGTCTTGAAGACACTGGCTTAGGGAAAGACTTCATGAACAAAACTTCTATAGCACAGCAATTGGCTGAGGAAATCAACAAATGGTACCTCATTCTTTTAGGAAGCTTCTGCACAGCAAAGGAAACCACCAACAGAGCAATAGGGCAACCAATAATGTGGGAAAAAATCTTTACCTGCTGTTCCTCAGACAAAGGGCTACTATCTAGAATATATAAGAGCTCAAAAAAATCAGCCTACCCAAATTTAATGACCCAATTCAAAAATGGGCATCTGAAATGAACAGATATTTTTCAGAGGAAGAAGTAAGAGCAGCTAAGAAGCATATGAAGAAATGATCAACATCATTAGTCATTCGAGAGATGCAGATAAAACAACACTGAGATTTTATCGCACTCCACCTAGAATGGCTGTCATTTCAGATTCAGCCAATGGCAAATGTTGGTGAGGCTGTGGAGAAGGAACCCTTCTCCACTGTTGGTGGGACTGTAGACTCACACAAGCCCTGTGGAGATCAGTTTGGAGATTCCTCAAAAAGCTAAGATTGGAGGTTCCATTTGACCTGGCCATTGCCCTACTAGGTATATACACGCAAGAATTAAAAGACTCAAATCACAGTGACATGTGTGCACCCATGTTTATAGCAGCCCAATTTGTGATTGCTACATCTTGGAAACAACCCAAGTGTCCATCAACTGGAGACTGGATAAAAGAGCTGTCGTTCTTCTACAGTATGGAGTATTACTCTGCCATAAAAAATGATAAATTTGAATCATTTCTACTGAAATGAACAAACCTTGAAGATATCCTCATAAATGAAATAAATAGGGCACAGATAGGTACATATCGCACCTTTTCTCTGTTATGAGAACATAAAGATGTAAATGAGTCCTAGAATTGTATGTTATATATGGTGAAATAGGAAATGCTCAATGTAAAATAGGGTGAAGGGGGAAAAATATTGAGATTGTAACAAAAAAGTAAGGAAACAAATTTTATGTATATGGGGGGGGCGGTAGGGTGGGTACAGCTATGGTAAAATGTGAGAATTAAGTTGTGTCTTATACTGGTACAAATCACCATTATGGAGTGCAGTCATGGTGCATATATGTAGTGTACCAATAAAGGTTTAAAAATTAAAAAAAAAAAAAAGAACGCCAACAGCATTCTGAGCCCTGCAGTGTAGCAGGCCTGCCAGAAAAATGACCACCTCTGCATGAAACTCAGCTGTCCCTCTAAGCAGTCCAGTACCGAGAGCACAACCCAGGAGTTCTGCAGGTACATGCTGAGGGACACTGAAAGAGAAAGCAGAGGCGTGGCCTCCTCCACACGAAGCAGCCAGGACTGGAACTCTGGCTTACTATCTCCTGCTCTATGATCCCCACTTTGTTACCGACAGTCGTCCATGCCGAATAGCAGATCCCTGTGCACCAGGTTAACATTGAATGTACAGTCAAAGCCAACTCCTTAGATGGTTTTGCCCAAAACTGCTAACAAGATTTCCTAAGTATACAGCCAGTCAGTAGCGCTTCCTCCTCTGGTCTCTGCCAATCAGATTCATTCTCGTATTGAAGGGGCAGGATGGACAGGATCTCAAGCATGTTTACACATGAAATGTGGGCAAGCTCCATCTGTGCCCTCATGCAAAAGAACAAAATCATTGTGGATGATGTGAACACCGTGGATGCAAGTCCTGTTTCTGGTAGCTCTGCCTCTCAAGAGGAAAAATGTGCCAACAGTTTAGCTGCCAGCAGAGTGCACAGAGGGCCGACTGCTCTCTCAGGAGTCTGTGGACTGCCTGAGGAAGGACTTTCTTACCAGAAACACACATCCCTCAGCATCATCTCCAGGTGGGGCTGCTCCTCTTGTAAACCGAGATGGTTTCAATTCTAAAAAGGAAACTTCCTCGTGCCAGGAAGCTGGTCCTCTTGGCCAGAGCAGGGACCCCTTTGCTTCCGGGATGCGCCTTTGATACAGATTGAAATAGAACAGAGAGAAGAGTGTCCTGAAGAACCCGAAACTTTTCTTTCCAAAAATGACTCCTTACAAGAAACAGGAGACCATCTGAAGGAGGAAAAGGTCCCAGATGTGGCCAGAGGTGAAAACACAGCCAAGATTGGCTGCAGAACCACAGGTGAGTAAACTATGTTTGACTCAAGTCACATGCCGCGCTGGAGCTGGTATTTTAATAGTTTTTGTTCTTCCTGTTAGAGATATAGAAACTTTATTGATGCAAGAACTTGTAAAAATTAAATTCCCAGGACAATAAATGACTTTCTTTGGTTAATACACACTTGTAATAGAAGATTGGGAGTAATCAGTTTTTTTAATTTTCAAAACAAATTGAACTCATTCATATAACACAGGAAACAGATATTATCCTCCTAATTAAAACTACTATCCCATGGTGTGCTGGCTTTAAAAATGTACTCATTGTGATGCTCAGGGGAAAAAATAACACTAAGCAATGTCCCTTATTCACTGGCAAACAATTCAATTTAAATACATTTTAACATTGGAGTTTAAGATTAAAGGTTTTGTTTCTCTAAGTCTTTTTTCAACGTTTCTTTTTTGCTTTATTCTAAAGATCTCACTGTGTTCTTCAAAGTGCTGGTTTTTTTGAATGTGTGGTGTGATTACAGGAGCACAGATGCAGAGATCTTTGAAGACTGTCATTCGGATAGTTCTTTTCCACTAAAATTTGCCCATGCATTTTGAATTTGAGCCAAGGCAATTATTTATTTGAGGCTGCTTAAAGAAATGTCAGTTCCAACTTATGCCTTCTGTAGAAAATTCATGAGACCACTGTACTCATTTATTCTTAGTCTGTAGTTAAAGAAAATGAAAAATTAAGCACTGGCCTTAGAAACATAAAGCTGGAGAAATAACTTGTATAATCTTTTCAAAGATATATACCTGCTGTTTATTATTTGCAAAGGGCCTATGGTTTTTAAATGTTTAGCTACAATAAATAAGTAGAATGCAGCTGTCAACAAAAATGCAGCAGCTGTCTAACCTCCCAAATACATTTCTACCTGCACTAGGGAGTGGAAAGAATGCAATTAGAAGGCGTCATTATGGGGCATGTTTGGTTCAGGTGGACTTGAGGGCTGAGGGGGAAAGCCCAGAGGCATTCAGGAAGGAAGCATGAAAACTTAAGCACATAAAGACAGAGGAACACAAAGCTAAACTAATTGAATTAGACCAAGCTGGCCAAGAATATGAGTTTTATGTATCAGGAATCCTGCTATCAACACCATTCACCAAAGACTCTGATCCAAAGACCATGGAGAATTGCTATTTTGAAAAGTTTATCTAAATTGAGCTTAAGAAGCAAAGCAGTCAATATAAAATTTTTTAGAATTATCCTAACTTCAAGGAGAAGAAGAAGGAAAACCCTGGTCATAGACTACATATACAGATTCCAGGGGACAACAGGAAGATCATGACTGAGATCCCTGGTCAGAGAAGGCCATCTACTTAGGAAGCACTCACAAAGCTAGCAGGCTCACAAGACTAATCATTGTAAACTCAAATAAAATAATCACTTTCGCTAAAGTTGAGTGACCTACATCATGCAACTTTTAATTAAATGTCACTGATAGTTTACTGAAAATAAGTACAGCCTGGGAAAATTATTTAAACACTTTGCAGTCTGTGTGAATAAAGCTCCCAACTGACTTTGGCTTTTGTTTCATACAATGAGCCAAACACACAGTCTCTTTAAAGATGATAAAAATGGGATTCTGACTCAGTTTACCATAAATGAAACAAACAGGAGAGCGGGATCTACTTGCAAAACACAGGGAGTAATTATTGAATATATTTTTCTTTGGGCAGGATATGAACAATTGCTACAGGACTTGAACTCGTTGTGCATCTTAAATGCTGCCCCTCACACCCAGTTCTCTGATCTCTTACCCATACATGAGAACAATGTTAATAGTAGTATCACCAGGGTACTGGTACACAGAAAAGAAGTACACAGAGCTCTTGACTCAGTGATTTGCCTACTGGTCACATTCACTAAATGGTTACAGCTATCATTGCTGTTAGGGTAAAGATAGACAGTGGCCTCTATTCCAGAAGAATTTTTCCCAAGAAAAAACTGTTACACAGTGTGAGACTTAATGTGAAAGAATTCTTAGCTTATGCAAAGGGAGAAAATGATTATAATTAAACCCCATTTTCTAAGCTCAGAGTTGTTATCATAGGATTCAGTTTGTCACAAAGGCTAAACACAAAACTAAATTCCCTGTGTCAGAACTCTGCCCACTCATGCCCAGGCAAGTGTGACATGGGCATTTTTAATTTTGTTTGGAAATGAGGATTTGTCATGTCCTGAAGACATTTTTAGGCTACTCACTGAGAAAAAAATTCCACATTTCTTTAAAATTTCATTAAAATTGTACATATTGAAATAAATATCATTTTCTCACTTTTAAAAAATTTGACAAAAGGGATATAGCTTCAGAAGTCATTCTCAAATAAAAATACCTGTTGTCTTCTCAGACAGGTTTTTTTGCTTTTCAAGATACTGAATTATCCATCAATTTCAGAAAGATTAAAGAATTTGAGCAGCCCTGTTACCGATTTCCAGGAAAATGAGATTTTATTGCTGAGCACCAATGTGGATCTATTTGGATTTTTTGGAGGGGAAGGGGGTGTTGTGTTGTATTGTTTTGTCTTGTGGTGCTGGGAATGGAGCCCAGAGCCTCCTGCATGTGAGGCTTGCACTCTGGCACTGATATGTCTCACTGCAGTCCCTCTTTGAGAATTCAGAAGACCAATTATGTTCTTTTTCATAAGTTGGCCTACAATGTTTAAACAACAGCTGGAGAATCCTGAGCATTCATACACTCCACTTACTGACATAATCTCATATTTTGGAAACATTTTAGGTTGCATATTCCTCTATATTTGAAGAGAATTAGTCATCAAACAAATCGTTGGGCACACAGTCCACAATAAACATAGTTCCTAGCTGAAAAATACAGAAGAAAGTTTTCCTGTGGTGCTTACACCCTCGCAGGAGATATGGACAACATACTTTGATGAACTCTGGAAAATAATTATAGAGTTTGATGGAAAATTTAAAGAGTAATGTGACAAAGAATAACTGGTGCTGGAACTAACTAATGAAGATAAGATGTCAGCTTTTAAATTATTTAAATGAAAAAAGTGCTGTCCCTTGAGAAGAGCTGAAATGAAACATCTGCTTTTCAAACACCACAGTGTTATTATCTGAAAACTTCTCCCACTATGAATCACCTAGAAGTCTTGGATTAAATCTAACACAATAGTGCTCTTTGAAATATAGAGCTGAGCTTAGCAGTAATAATTATAGCAGAGAAAGGCTTAAAATATGAAAGACTTAAAATAAAAGTAATAAATTGAAGCTGATTCTCTGATCCCCATTAAAGTGTTTATAGTTTCTTTTTACTTCCTAAAATTTGTAGAAATGAGCACATGACACTGTGAGCTTAGGAATACTGATGAGTTGGACCAGTTGGTCTTCAGATCTAGAAGCATAATATCCATTTATGAACTAAGGAAAAAATTAGTCAACCAGAAGGAGGAGTTGAAAGAAAATGTATGTCCTTAGGTTAGCACTCTTGATGCAATGGAAATAATCCCTACAAGAATTTACAACTACAATTTGCCTTAATGCTTTTTTGGAGTTCTAATTTGCACCATCTATACTATCCAAAAAAACCCACACTAGTAAATTATTTTAGGAGTCTCAGCTTAACAGCCCTGTAAAAGCTTAACACAGACAAGCATATATCTCTAGCAATTAAACTCAAGTCTACAGAATTCCAATGCCTTAGTGAGCATCAGCTAAGGACCTCAAACTGCAAGACACACGTAGATATGAGATATTGAAAGGGAAATTCAGCACAAGCATTCTTATTACTACTGAGAGTCTCAGAGGTTAGAGTTATTAGATACTGAATATTTTCTGTATTTGGAAAATTATATCAAGCAAGAGTAGGAGAAAAGTATAGTCAAAACAGGATGAGGCAGATATAAAACCAAATATAACAAACAGTAAAAGTATAATAATTGAAAGTAAAAGCAATATGTGTGTGTATATATATATATATATATATATATATATATATATATATATATACCATTGAACCAAAAATTTAGTGGCACAGCTGCTAAGAGGAATAACAAAAATTAAACACAAAAGGACTTCTGTTTCTACCAAAAAAAAAGGAGTTTCCAAAACTGAATTTGCCCTATCTTTGTAAGCAAATAGAAAATGGAAAGATTGTATGAGACAAATATGTTTTTACATTATATAATAATATAAGTTCATTACCTTTTATACAGCAAACACAAATTTTAAATATTTAAAAATATGCCATAAGATTTAAAGATGCATAAAAATGTGAAACTTTATGAAAATTACAAACTGAAAAACTGAGAACAATGAGCCTTAAGAAGAATGAACAAAAAGGAAAACAACATAAGGTATATCATAATTAAACTAGTTTAAAAGAATGATAAAAGTATTTTTAAACAGCTAAAAAAACAAAAACAAAAACAAATATTACCTGCTAAGGAACACAAATTAAAATTGTAGATTTTCTCATCAGAAACAATATAGATAAAAAGACAAACAATGCCATTTTTCATTGCTGAAGAAAAAAAATTATCTGCCTCTTAAACTTTATCCAGCAAAGATATCCTTCAAAAACAAAGGCTATTCATGGATAGAATGATTCAACATTTCCAGATACAAATTCTTTCCAACTTGATTTACAAATTTCAATGTAAGTAGAGTCAAAATCTTTCCAAGTGATGAGATAATACAACCTGATTCTCAGGTTTATATCAAGAAGCAGAAGACCTAGAATAGCCAACACAGAACTGAAGGACAACAGATTTAGAGAAATGACCCTACCTGATCTCAACATTTACTCTAAAGTTATAATGAAGACAATGAGGTACTGGTGAAAGAGGGTACAAATGGATCAACAGAATTCACCAAAAACAACCTACATAACTGTAGTTAATTGGTCATTGACAGAGGTGAAAAGGTGATACAATGAAGAAAAGAGTCTCTTCCACAAATGATACTGAAACAACTGGACATCCACAAGCAAAAAGTCTAGCCACAGACCTTACACCTTTCACAACAACACTAACTCAAAATGGATCACAGACTTCCATATAAAACACAAAAACATAAAACTCTTGGAAGGTAGCATAGAAGAAAATCTAGGTAAACGAACATGGTGATGCATTTCTACATATAATGCCAAAGAAAGGATGCATAAATGAAAAATTGATAAACTAGACTTTATTAAACTAAAAATCTGCTCTGCAAAATTCACTATCAAAAGAATAAGACACGTCATAGATTTGGACAAAATATTTCTAAAGAACATATTGGATACGGGAAAACTATTCAAAGTATACAAAACCTATTATAACTCAATAATAAAAAAATGAAATATGATTTAAAAGTGGACAAAAGACCCAAATAGATACTTTGTCAAAGAAGATGCACAAGTACACTAATGAAGATATGGAAAGGTCATTAACACCAGATGTCATTAGTAAATTGTTAACTAAAACAATCAGATATTACTACATATCTGTTATTAAGATGGCTGAAATCCAAAATATGGATTCCAGCACATCATCCTTGGGATGGCGTGTAGTAGAAATGTTGCTGGCTGCAGGTATCAATGTAAAAAGAAATGTCCATATTGGAAGATTACTGGGCAGTTTCTTTCAAAATTAGGCATAATCACCATACTGTCCAGAGCCTTGGTATTTACCAAAGTGAATTAAAAACATAGGTCCACACAAAACCCTGTACAAAGACATTTATTTGAAGTTGACAAAACATGAAGATAATCAAGTTGTTCTTCAGGAAGCAAATCAAAGAAGATATTGTGGTACAATGAAACTATGTGCTACCTGAAACTACGAGCCACCAAGGCAGGAAAACACAAAAAGGAAGCTTAAATACATGTTTTAATAATAGTCAACCTTTGCCCTGCATGGGGATGTGTGCCTATAATCCCAGCACTTGGGAGGCTGAGGCAGGATGTTCACTGTGGGTTCAAAGCCAGCTTCCAATAACAAACTACATGGTGAAAAAAGTCAATATTAAAAGACTATAAACTACACAATTCCAACTGTATGGCATTCTAAGAAAGGTAAAACAATAGAGACGGCACCAGTATGAAGAGGTGGAACCTGCTGGGAAATTAGGTCATGTGAGTTCCACCCTCCTGTGTAGATCAATACCAACTATACTTGCTGCAAGTTCTCTCTCCTCTCTCCTGCTCTTCCTCACATATCATGGGGCCATGCAGCAAGAAGACCCTCACCTGGTGCAGCACCTCAGTCTTAATTTCTCAGCTGCAGAACTGAGCCCAAGTTCTACAGTTCATAAATTAGCCAGCCCTTGGCATTCTATTACAGAGCACTACACTGAGTAGGGACAGTCATTATATACTTGGGAACACCCTGAGCACTCACAGCACCCGGAGTGAACCCTCCTGTGGTCTGTGGACTGTGGATGTTGGGCAACAGTGTTGTGTCCATGAACATTAGCTGATGATGGTGAACACGCTGCTTTCATGGCAGTGTTAAGGGGAGGAGAAGGGGTATGTGCAGAGAAGGACTACACGTAGGAGTTCTCTTTCCCACTCAAATTTTCTGTGAGCAAACAACTACTGGAAGAAATAAAGCTTTCTTAAAATTTTAAAATAAAAGCTAACTAAAAATTTTTTACACAAAATAAAATTAAGAGTGCACTACTAGAAGGTCTATTAATAAGAGCTATTGTTTAAAAATCATGCATTAAGGGCTGGGGAGTTAGCTCAGTGCTTCCGGCGCCTGTCTTGCAAGCGCAAGGGCCCGGGTTTGATTCCCCGGTAACTACATAACAATACTGGGTGTGGAGAACCACACCCAGCAGCAACCAGCACCACATACCACAGTGCCAGGCATGGTGGCTCACGCCTGTAATCCCAGCACTCGGGAGGCAGAGGCAGGAGGATTGTGATGTGAGTTGGAGACTGAGCTCAGGGCCAGCCTGAACCACAAAGCGAGACCCTGTCTCAAAAAAAAAAAAAAAAACCTAAAAAAAAAAAAATCATACATTAAAAAAAATACACTGATGAAAATTTGGAAACTACTTGGAAGAGTTTGTCAGTTTCAAAGTTAGCGAATTTTAGCATGCCAAAATAACTACCACACCAAAAATAGCCAATACATAGGCAGATATAAAATGCCTTCTTTCTTTCTTTTCACATTTTCTAAAAAGATGTTCACTGTTTAAAATTTTAAAAAATTATTTTATGACAATTTTGAGGAATTAAAATATGTTATGATAGAAGATAAGAGCAGAGAATCAAGTATATTACTATAATTCCCTTTTATTATAGATGAGTATATGATTTAATCTAATATTTGACTATAAATTAAAGACAAATATTTTAAATCCTGAGGTATCTACTGAAAAGATAAAACAACAAATTGTAATAACGTGATAATGTGAAATGTTAAGTACTGCTCAATTAATCCTGAAAAATATGCCAGACTACAGAAAGCAAACACCCAAGTACAGAAAGAAAAGGTAGAAACTGATTTCTTAGATGATACATTTATATCCTCCTACTAATAGTTACATCACTTATTAATGATCTAAGCATTTCAATTAAAAGGCAGAAACTATCATACTGAATAAAAAGTCAACACAAGCTGCCTCCAGGAAATGCTTTTTCAATAAGACACAAATAGGTCAAGTAAAAGGGTAGAAAATAAAATATGAGAAACAGAGTCACTACATTAATATCAGACCATGTAAACCTAAGTAAAAGGATTATATCAGGAATCAGTACCATACCTTAGATTATACCTTAAAAAGCTGTAAGAATATGACCAAATTAAACTGCAAGTAATGTAAGGAAGGAAATAACAAAAAGAAGAGAAGATATCAGTGGAAGAAATCAGTGAAACTAAAAGCATTTGTGTTTTTAGTTTCCAGACTAGTAAATACTTACACATGTATGCTTTTAAAGTTGAGGTAAAATATGTAAGATATAAACATTTAATTTTTATAATTCCTCTCATAAAGAGCTTTTTACAAAGTTAAACATATGTATGATGAGCTTTTCACAATAATTAAAAATCTGCATGATGCCTTGGGATTTTTACTATAAATATATATATATTTATATAATATATATATTTATATGATATATATATATATATATATATATTCCCCTTTATGCAAGAGGCATTTATTTGGTCCAAAAGTTGCCAAAGCTCTAACAGTTTCAGCACTGCTGAAAAGTCCAAGTCTAAACTCTCCTCTGAGATTTAAGGCAAACTCTTAGCTGCAAGCCCTTGTACAAGTGAAAAGAAAGTTAAGCACTTCCAATATTCAATGGTACAAAATAGACATTAACATTCCTAAAAGTACAACTAAGAGGAGGCAAAAGGATGGGACCAAGGCAAGTCCAAAATCCAGCAGGGCAAATGTAAACTCCCGTGCTCCACTTCCAGCGTTCAAGACAATCTGTGTCAAGGTGTGAACTCGAAAGGGGTCAGCTTCTCCATCCCAACAGCACTGGCACTGGCTGCTCCCTCTTTTTGCAGGTTTCCTTAGACGATCCATGCTCCTGGCTTCTCCAAACCTTGGGAGTCTCCACTGCACCTTTGGCTTCACACTCACAGCTTCACACAGGGCCCACTCAGGGCCGTCCTCTGCAGTCTGGGTGGAATCTATCCTGACCCCACAACTCTTGCACTCTGCATGTTTTTTTTTTTTTTTTTTTTTTTGGAAACAGGGTCTCGCTTTGTAGTTCAGGCTGACCCTGAGCTCAGCCTCAAACTCACACCACAGCCTCTGCCTCCCAAGTGCTGAGATTACAGGTGTGAGCCACCACACCTGGCACTGTGGTATGTGATACTGATTGCTGTTGGGCATGAGTCTCCACTCCCAGTATTGTATGTGGTTAATTGGGGATTGAACCTGAGTCCTTGCACTTGCAAGACAGATGCTGAAACCACAATCCCCGGCCTGATTCTGCATGTTCTTAAAACCAGCATCATGTAGATGATGCCAAGGTTTGCTGCCAGTGGAGCAGTCATAGCCAGCATAGAAATCAAGTGCCTGGATCTCTGAGCAATCTGAGCCCAATGCTGAGGAGCAAATTCTGTAATCTACCACCATTCTGAAACAACTTCTTGACTTCTACCATTTTGGAACAACTTCTCTAGACTGCCACCTTTTTGGAATAACTTTTCTAGGCATTCATCATTTTGGAAAAACTTCCCTAATATGCTGCCATTTTTGAGCAACTTCCCTAGGCTGCCACCATTTTAAAATGACTTCCTCAGACCTCCAGCATTTTGGTAAAATCTTCCCCAGGCTGCAGCCATTTTGGAACAAATTCCCTAGGCTACCACCATTTTGAAACAACTTCCTCAGACCTCAACCATTTTAGAAAATTTTCCCCAGGCTGCTGCCATTTTGCAACAACTTTCCTTGGCTGCTGCCATTTTGGAACAACTTCTTTAGTTCTCCACCATTTTGGAACAACTATTTTAGACCTTCACCATTTTGGAACAATTTCTCTAGGCTATTGCCATTTTGGTTATATATTTAACTTTATTATTATCCTCTGACTGACTGTGAAAGAGTGATTTTTTTCTTTTTTATTATGATAAGGTTTTTAATTTTTTGAAAAAATAAACATTATCAGGTTACTGAAAGTAAATTAATTCCAATAAATTTTTGTATTAATTGATACAAATGGAAGGCATGTATATGTGAATCATAAATGTAGTTTCCTAATGACAGCACATGGTCAAACACTGGGAGTGATAATGCCAGAGATACATACTGACTCAGGACACTACAATGAGGGTTGGCATGAGGCATGGTTCTCCACTGCAATGTGTTTCGAGTGTAAAATCAGGAAGGGAAAAGCCATCTCCGATATCTGCATAACACATTTGTGTATTATTCTTAAATAAATGAGCAGACCTATAAATCTCTCTCAAAAGAAAATGAAAACCACTATTTTGGATAATCATTATTCTGAATATAGAGGAAAATGTGGCATGGAGCATGAGCTTCACTATAAACAGAATATGAAACTGGGAGAAAATTTGATGTACCAACAGACTCATTGTTCACCTAGATGTTCAAAGTTGATCACTTGGATTTAACTTCTCTTTTAGCAAGAAATATATTGGAATTTATTTTCCTGATGACAAAAGTTTCAAATTTAGTAAAGGGAAACTACTTTTTAACCAGGCAAACAAGTTCTGAAAATTTATCCCAGAACTTAGCTCATTTACACATCTTTGGCAATCAGCAGACTATCCCCATTTGTAGTCAGTGAACTTTTATTTCATGTGTGTTTAAATAAACTCTCTCCTTGCCCTCCTTTCCCTCTATCTCAACATGTTAGAAAGGAAAATTGTTAAGCTTAAATTCCAGCTCATGCTAAAGACAGCTACACCTCAAAAGCAAAGAAATCCAGGATATTGTTAGGGTGACTATAAAGTGAAAGGATTTGAAAACTGACTTAGAAATATTTCTTAGGGAACAATATTCACCCACGAAAAAGGAAAATTTTAGTCATGGATTTAAGACTCTTTTTTAAAATCAATTTTATTGGTACATTTTATATATACATTGTGATCATATTCAATGTTGGGAATTTATACCTATAACTGTCATATCTCCCAATGTTTGGAAATGTAGGTGTGCACCACAATGCAGTTACACTATTAGTGCTTGATTATTCAATAGGTGGTACTAGGAGACAAGGTTCCATGAACATATTTATCTTTATAGACCCTCTGGGTCTTAGAAATGAAGACACTGGAAGTTGAGTTAAAGGGTGATTAAATGCTGACACTAAAGGTAGAGATGCAGAGATGTATGGAAGTCATGTTTTTTACATTTTACATTTTACATTTTATAGCAGTGAAGTAGAGATGATGCCTGTACTGTGCAGAAGATTTGGATTTATTTAAAGTCTAAAGAAAATTCTGTCTGTCTGTCTCACTCTGTCCATGTCCCTCTCCATATCTCTCTGTCTCCTCTTCTCTCTCTACCTTACCTTTCTGCTTTCCCTGGTATCTCTCTTTTTTTTCATTCTCTGTCTTCCCTAGAAAAGAGGAAAGACAGATGTGTCAGAAAGTTTCACATGAGCCCAGACTCATAACATAGGAGTCTATCTCCAACAGTGAAAGGCTCACAGCACCTTAGCGTATATTAGGGAACTAGGGAATGAAGACCTGATGTAAGCAGCTCTATGAGTGCCTGAATGTCCCATTTCTAACTGAGAGAGAGAGACAGAGACAGAGACAGAGACAGAGAGACAGAGAGACAGAAAGCTATAGCAGACAAAAAATGAACAGTCACACTTACTAAGGACTGCTTCACCCAGGGCTAGCAGTACAGCATGTTTGAAACTGTCACTCTTCCCTACCATAGCTGTGCACACTGTTGCCTTGCACATAAAACAACATCTCAGATCTTTCACAATTTGAGATCTAAGGGATAGACTACTTGAAAATATAAATGTAATTATAAATCTAAACACTCAGTTATGTATTCATCTAAAGAATTCACTATGTGTCCATAGTTTTATTTCTAATGTATAAGAAAGTGTAAAATGCTTAATAATGTGTGGTATAAATAAAGATAACTATTTTTGCTAATGATCAAATTAGGAAGCATTATGTATTACTGAGGAAAAGAAAAACAAATAAATTATCTTGACAATTGAGGAAGGGCCGCTGGTGAGACGGAGGGAGGCATTAAGGAGAAGGATGTCTCTTGGCTGAGCCTTGAAGAACAATAAGAGGCAAATGTGTATTTATTTGTTACACTTTTGATCCCTAGTGAATTATATATTTCACTCATAAAGAATGACAACCCTTACTGAATATTCATGTTCCAGGCACTAAGTTAAACAAATTTTATTTTCCAGTTTATTTTTTGCAAATATCCAAGTGAGATGATAATTAGTTGTAATAGTAGTAGTAATAGATGTAGAAAGAGTGGTATTTTTAGAGAGGTTGGTTAACTTCTTAAAATTGAATAGAGGGTGGTGTCAGAACTGGAACTCACAGAAGCTAATCATAGACATACAGCTCACAGAATTCATTTTTCTAGTGTTTTGTCAAAAAAAAGGGAAAAATCCAAGAGACGAGAAATCTTGGGCAGATTTGGTGAACTTAAGCCTCAAAACTCAGGGTCTAGAGTTTGTTACTAATTCTGTTGCAACCTTGGATAAATAGGCAAGGCAGCATTGTGCAAAGCTATGGTACAGGAAGAGTGACCATTTCTAACATGCTGTACTGCTAGCCCTGGGTGAAGCAGTCCTTAGTAAGTGTGACTATTCATTTTTTGTCTGCTATAGCTACTCTGTCTCTACCTCACTGGGTTTCTGGATCGATATCTGTAGCTCATCTATGAGGTGCCTTTTAAACCTGAATTTCTAACAATTTAGAAGAAATTAAATTAAGATACTTTCACAAGCACAGAGACAAGTAAATTCATGAGAGATACTACAGGGATGAAACTCCAACTTACATTAATAACTTAACATAAGAGATAAGAAGGAGAAATTAGAAGATTGTACTTTGATACCAGAGACTCAGAATGATCACTGAAGTTGAGTCACAGAAAGAACCTGGGTGAGCAATCTGAATTTGTGTGAGACAGGGATTCTGAGATGGGAATGGGACACTTAGGAAAAGTTGGAAAGACCATCTGGCAAAAGAGCCCCAGAATCTAGATGGAGAGTCTTGACTGGGATCCAAATTTTGTAGCTATTTTATTTGACAGAAGATTGATGCGATTGCTTAGGGATGGGCTGTGGGAAAGAGTCCACAAATCAATCAGATCAATCAACTGGCTACAGTGAAACATAAAAGAGAAACAGAGAACTAGGCTATAGAGAAAGTGACCAGAAAAGCAGAAATTCATAGGAATCAGGGAAGAGAAATTTGGAGGACAAGTGATGTGAGATCAAATGCTAAGTGCTCTGGAGAGTTACTTGATTTAAAAGTGCACAAATTCGGAGAAGTGGTACTGGTATATAAACTAGAAGTTCCAGAGAGAGCAAGTTGATGGTGTAAAAGTGTATACAAGTGCAAAATCCATTAAGAAACACTTGCAGGAAAAAATGACTGGAGGAACCATCAGAACTGTGGTAATTTTCTCTGAGCACAGCCCACACATCACATTGGAATCACTAGGTATAGCTGGTTAGAGTGCAGATTCCAGGGCCTCCCTCTAGAATCACTGAATCAAAATAGCTGGAGAGAATTCTCTGAGAATCTTCATCCTAAATGCCAGTGTCTCTCAATTAGTTGTATATATGTGCTTCAAGGTCTTTTAGCCTGGTGTTCAACTCAGTAGAGGCAGCCAGTAGAGGGAAGAATAGGAAGAGCCAGTATGAGAGACACCTGCTCCAAGGCTCAGCCTCAGGGAGCCATTTCCTCCAGCAGAGGCCTCTCTGAGAATCAGCCTAGAGGAAGCTTCCACCCAGGGAATCCTGCTCCCTGGGATGAATCAGCAGTGTGCGGTGTGATCTCTGTGAAGCGGCGCACTTTTGCCTCCCCTCTTGGTAATAATGTCTTGCTGTCCACAGTGACAGGCTTGATTCCAGGGATGTACCAGAAGCTGAAGTCCCAGCAGAGGCCGGAACCCCCGATGAGTATCCCAGCCCGCCCAGTAGCAGTGAGGACAATACAGGCAGCTCGTCCCAGCTCACCAATGAAGAGGACAGCCCAGAGACACAAGAAGATTCCTGCAGCTTGGCGGTGGACCCATGAGGTACCTGCCATTCTTCTGACTTTCAGTCTTCCCAGAGGGGTTAGACTTCTCTGCACAATTTCCCCAGGAATGAGAGAAAGAAAGGAAAAGGGAAAATTCAGAGTCAGAGTTTTCGCCTGTCATGATTTGTGCTTAAAGATACCTTAGTATCCACTTATGCCTCCAATTTCCTTGAGTAAAGTTAAGAGGTAGCCATACTCCCTTCCTTGGAAGCCCCAGCTACTGCATTCAGTACCCTTTCCCTAGCTCTGTGATTGTTTGTTACTGGAGACCTGCCCTTACACCTTGAGTCTTTCAACTCTCTCTCTCTCTCTCTGGTTCATTTGTATTTCTGATACAACACAGGCTTGGTTTACATGAGGCAGGTGTTTTGGCCCTGTGTAATGTTGTTTGACTTAACTGTTTCTCCCCTTTACCACCCTTTCCTTCTGTGTTGTTCTGGAAGAGATAGTTTCTTAGAAGAGATCACACTCAGAAAGAATTATGCAATTAGCAGACAAAACTAAAAGCTCTTACACTGTGTGGTGGAACTTCTCCATGTCCATTCAAAGTCTTACAGTGTATATGCCACTGGACTAACAAGTCCACAGGATTTCCAGAGATGCCAAATGAGAAAAGAGATGCCAAAGCCAATCAGTAGTCATGTTGATCTTTACAAGTTTTATTTCTGGCAGCTCAGTCTGTTTACACTTAGGAACCTTTCACAATGTTTAAAAAAAAGTCATCTAAAATGCCTCAAATGGGTGAAAATGTCACAAAATAGAGAAAAAGCAAAGAGCCCTTGAATCTTTGACTTTAACAGCAGAAGTCTATAGGGTTAATCAGCTCCAGTGCCTTTTTAACTCATCACATTGTGTTCTATGGTTAGAATGAATGAGATATCTGAAGCTTCAGACAAGAATTTATAATCAAAGGTATCCAGTGTCTACTGAAGGAATATTATCCCATTATACAGCACACCAGCAGTTGCCCTTCCAATAGCTTGCTTGGAAGAGACATGCTTGTGAAATAGAGAAGTGCAAGGAGATCCAGCAAGTTGGATAAAATTGGACAGTTTCATTTCACAGGTACAGGCAGAGTCTAAAATCTGGCTCAGCTCGACAAAGTTTCAGTTACTGAGCACCAGTTTAGTAAGTAGACCACATGTTATCTGTGCAGCCTACAAAACCGAGGCAACATAGAACACTTCTTCTTGACAATAAATCAAGTATTGTATGTTGCTCGCCCTCAAAAATTGTAAGATAAAGGAGTGATACAATCTTCACATTATACTACCATTGTGCCTAGAAATTCTTTCATCAAATAGAAGTAAACCAAGTACATAAACTGTTAAATTCTCTGAAATTTCCCTGAAATCTACTGAAAGCCAAGGAGAGAACATAACTTTCTATAATATTTTCCAGGATTCAAGGAGATTTGCAATGCAATATCTCCCAAGGAGTACTTTCAGGAGGTCCTCTGCAGACATACTCAGCAAAAGGAAATCCCTAGCTGATGAATGAATACTATCCCTCTGACTAGCTTGAGACAGAAAAAGGAAGGCTGGTAGCTACTCACTAGGTATGATTCAATACATGTGACTCAACTTCAGAAATTAAAATTATCACTGCTATTGTTATTAGCTTGAGCCTGTTAGGCTGCTGTCTTACGGCTTTTTTCCCCAAAATGATCAGAAATGTGTATCCACAAAACCGTATTCTCATGGGGACCAAAGGCATAATCTCTTACAACAGTGGAACATGACTGTCAGTGGCATGGCTAGGGGGTGGAGATGGGCATTAATGTGTAAACTTTTGCTTTATCAGCAATAGCAACAGTAGTGCCACTAGCAGTCTTGGCATATGGACCTGGACATTTATCAGGAAAGCATACCATCTTCTCCCATGATTAAGTAGGTAGCCTCTGAGGTGCAGTGCATGTGCTATCACCACTCCGATTCCATCCAGCAATCCATCCTGGTCATTCAGGTTGTGCCCAACCACCAATTTCATTGTGTCTGTGCTGCTGTGGATCTGTGTTTGCTGGAGCGAGGACTCAAGCCTAGGGTACTCCCTACTCTGTTATCCAATGTTTTTGGTGTGAGATCTGCTCCCTACAGTAGAATCACTTTATATGAGGCTTATCAATATACATAATGTATATAATTTCACCTACTTGTAAACAGAGAAGCAAACATTCCACTTAAATCATACCTATCAACCAAGGAGGACATTTCAGTAGCCTTCCCTATGGATGATGGTCCCTTAAAAGAATCAAATATGAATGGCTTTTCCAAGATTGGACTCCTGGGATTATCATTAAGCATGTCAGTAAAAACTGGTTGCCATGACAAAGATGTGTCACACCCCTATCCCATGTATCTGCTGTCCACAATGTGGGGACTTAGAAAAGACTAAAGAGCTCTCAGAAGCCCAGTAGATGCCACATCAAATATAGCACAGAAGAGAAGGGCAATGAGAATTCAGAACTACTTCTCTAGTTTGTGATTCTTCTGAAAAATTAAGTGAATTGAAGTCTAGGTTTGATGATTATGACTTAGTTTATTATGCAGATATTTGTGAAAACTTAAGGAAACAAAACAAAAAAAAAGAAGTTTAAAGACTAAATTTTGATCCTGACCTATTTTTTTGATCATTTGTGCCCAAAGCTGTTTCATTTCTTCATTGAATCAGGTATGTCCTTAGGGAAATCCTAGACCTTTAGGGAACTGACATGTTTACAAATAGCTAGAGTGAAAAGAATCAGCGAAAGTTATCCCTATCAGCATAACTCATCAATGCACTGGGATTAATCAGCCAGATATAAGTAGCAACAGAGGACAGGAGAAAATCTTCTGTCAAATAATACATGTTTCAAGCCTTCATTACAAATTTCTAGACAGTATAGAAACATAAGCCATCTACTTCCCAGATGGTCAATTCTTTTCCAGGCTGTGGCTTATGCTGTCATTTTTAAGTTTTACTGGGTTCTCCCATCCTGTAAAGGCTCTTAAAAAAGCACATACCATGCAAAAGCACCAAAAACACTAAACATTACTGTCGTGGATGCAATACATCAGTTACAATTCCTTAGATGTAATATTCTCCTGCCCTCTTATACTTCTGCACTATAAATGGAATTAGAAAGAATACTTTCAATCTATTAGGACACTTTGTTATACAATGTGGTTTCTGCAGGTCATAAATTTGTATTTCACCTCATTTCAGATAAAAAAAAGTATACATGTGAAAAAAACTATTTTCCTACATTAAAAGGCAAATGTACATTGTAATTGTAGTATAAAAATATTAAAACAGACACTAAATTTGCTGCAAAACAGGTTAGGTAAAACTGTTGAATACATTGGCTTAGGGAAAGACTTCTTTAACAAAACCTTTATAGCACAAGAATTGCAGGAGAAATCAACAAATGGGATTTCATTCTTTTAAAAAGCTTCTGCACAGCAAAGGAAACCACCAACAGAGCGAAAAGGTAACCAACAATGTGGCAAAGAATCTTTACTACCTGTTGCTCAGACCACAGGCTACTATATAGAATATATAAGGAACTTTTAAAAATATATAAAGAGCTTAAAACCACCCAAATTTAAAGATCCAATTTAAAAATGGGCATCTGAAATGAACAGATACTTTTCAGAAAAAGAAGTAAGAGCAGCTAAGAAGTATATGAAGAAATGCTCAACACCACTGGTCACCCGAGAGATGCAGATGAAAACAACACTGAGATTTCATCTCACTCTACATAAAATGGCTGCCATTTTAGAATTATCCAGCAACAAATGTTGGCAAGGCTGCGGAGAAGAAGGAATCCTTCTCCACCGTTGGTGGGAATATAGACTCATACAACCTTTGTGGAGATCAGTGTGGAGATTCCTCAAAAAGCTAGGATGGGAGGTCCCATTTGACCTGGCCATCACTCTACTAGGTATGTACACAAAGGAATTAAAAGGTTCATTTCACAGTGACATATGTGCCAGTCTCTGGCCCCTGCCTGCCTGCAATGACATTGCCTGAGGTTTCTGCAGGGTCAGCCTGCTCCTATAGGAAGTCCCTGGGCGTGCTTGTGCAGTTGGCATGGAGAAAGGCAGGCTCCAGCCCCAGAACTACTGTAATGGTGCTGTCTGAGGCTTCCACGGCTCTGCCCACTCCTAAACAGAGTCCCTGGGTGCACTTCTAGAGTGGGCCTGGAGGCCAGCAGGCTACAGCACCTGCCCAGCTGAATGGTGCTTCCTGAGGTTTGAACAGGCTCACCTACTGCTATTAGCCCTAGTTTTTGAGCTGTAAGATTCACAGTTCACTCTATGAAACAAGATAGATTTTCATGAGCACTAAGAGAATTTCCTTCCAAGACACAGACATCTCTCCTCACACAGGTGAACATATGGCTCTCTTGTGGGTACTTTGCCACAAATATAGGCAATTTAAAGGAGAAAGTATTTACGTTGGCTCATGGCTTCAGAGGTCAGATCATACTCAAGGTTTTATTGCTTTAGGTCTGTGGTGATAAAGAAATGTGGCAGCAGGCTGAAGAGAAGAAAGCTGGTCTCCTCCTAATTCCTGAGAAACAGAGAGAGATGGAGCTGAGCAGTCAGAGAAGGGGCCAGGGATGGGCTCAACCTCCAGGTTCCACCCTACTGACCTCTTTCTCCAACCAGACTCTAGCTCTGAACCTTCCTATAACTGCAACATGAGTCATTGCAGGAAACTTTGTATTTTAACCACAATATACAGTAACAGGGTGATACACTTCAAAGATTCATGATTTTGTAATCTTTCCACCTTGGATTCTTTATAAATCACTGAGGCAGATATGTGCCTTTGTAATGGTTCTCCTTTGTGAGCCAGAATGCCTTCCACCAGCTCTGGGGCTTCTATAAGCCACTTGTGAACACATCAGCTTCATTTGCTCATTCCAGACAAGAAAATGATTCCATTAAACTTGTCCTTGTGATTGCTTACAATTAAAACTCACATGCTTCCATGATACATCATGTTTTTTTATATTGTTCTAAAAATAGTCACAAAATAAACCAGCCTGCAAAAACCACACTGTCTGTTACTGTGCTTTGCTCCTAGGTACTTTATTTTTTCAGACTTTGGCCCAGCATATGCTGGTGCTGTAGCAGTGAACTACTTCTTCTTTACCTGGACATATCTACTTTGCTTCTTTTGCTGGTTGGGATGCTCAAATCAACATAGCAGCAGTACCAGATGTCCTTGTGTATCAGACCTATGGAAATGAGGAAGACCCTTCACTTGGGGTCAGAAGGATCTTCAAAATCCTCTGACATGATGAAAGATAATAGAGACACATGAATGATGTGAAGAAACACAATGTGAGGATCTATAGCTATTTTGATGTATCTAAAGTGTGACATTGTTTTTCTTGATATTCTATCCAAAAACGGAGACCTAGTATTTCTGTGTATAATTGAACTAAAATCAACCCTTTGTAGAATACTATGAGAAGGGACAATGTAATGATGGACCAGTGAATCGTAACACATGGACACAATAGTGAGAATGCAAGCAAGAGAAATTGCAGTCCAGGCTGGGATATTGTATCTCCGCACCAATGCACCGAAGTTCCTTGGCACAGCAGTGTAAGTGGCTAATTCCCTTCCTCTATTTATTTTCAGCAGCATGTAGTTAACTCACGCCTGGGTATAAGTGCAAGACAGCTCTTGTGGCAGTGGCAGTATGTTTCTCTCTTTTGGTAAATGACTGCCTACAAGGTGAAATATTATACCGAAATAACCATTAAAAGAGGTTTCAGTAAAGATTGTAAAATGTCACCTCCCCCAGTTTTTTTCAGAATCCACCATGGAACTGATTTTTAGCATCAAGGACATAGTTCCCAGCTTGTGAAATCCCAGTTTTATCCACAATGGAGCAAAGTTTAATCCTTAGCAAAGCAGGTTAGCACAACCCTGTGGTGTTTTAGTACCAGAGATTCTTGGAAGTGAACTACAAGATGTATAAAAGAATCTCACCAGTAAATTCACAGGGAGGTGAAATGAAATGTGTCCCACACTCTGTGTTTGTCGGGCATTGTAAATGAAAGGCAGGTGTTGCTCTGGTCCCAGGTGAGATAGTGATCATAAAATATACATAATGATCTACTCAAAGGTTGCAGGGCCTAACAGTATCCACTGGGGTACACAGGGACCCTCAGCCAGACTGTACAGATACCAAAGGCCAGAAAGTTTCAAATATCGGGCCTCTGTTTTCTCTCTCTTAAAAAGCAAATCAGAATTTAAGGCAATTTCAGAATGGCCAAATAAAAAAAAAGTGTCAGAGGCCTAGCAACAAACAAAAAAAGTAATGATTCCAGTCCACAAATGCATGCATCAGCTTGGGGATGAAGGCTTCCTCGGTCCAGCTTTGACATGAGGCCCAGTTCTATGGACACCTTGATCACCATACCCTGCAGCAGAAGCCCTGGTCCTGTGTGACACTGCGAAAATGCTGAACTCCTAGGAGCCTCAGTTCTCATTTTTGTCAGGTGGACAGGAAAGCTCTGTAAATATTTACAGCCCAAACGATAAAAAATGAAGAGATTGAATGAGCTAATGTCTAAGATAAGGTCAACAACACTATGCCTTAAAAACTATAACTCCCAATGATAAATTCCAAATGCAGGTTGTGTACTTTGGAGCACTGAAGAAGGGGTAATGCAGAACCAGCCCTTACTGGGCTACAGACTGGAAGTCAGACAGCCCTGCCATCCTGTGTGGGAGTCGGCTTCTTGGGCACCATTCCAAGAAGTCAAGGACTTCTGGAATCCCTGAGGATGGTTAAAGTTCTCATATTATCTCCAGCCAGTCATTTCTCTGTGTTTCCTCTACTGATTTTGTGAACAAAATGAGAGGCACAGTGCATCAATCAATGGCTTTGTGAGAGTCCTGTTGTTCTGGAAAACTCTTATTTCACTTTTAGTATTTCTGAATGTTGTTGTGAAGAACGGATGGGTGTGTCTGGATGAAGAAGTTATTTTTTCATACAATGCTGGCACATTTTGTGTGGAAAACGCTAGTCTAGCATTTCATCAAATGCTTGCCTGAAAATGAAAATTGGAAACACTATGGCCTGGTCATTGTTAGCTATGCTTTCCCTTTTTACACTCACGCCGTGTACTTCCAAACTAAGTGCACAGCAGGCATTCATGGAACTCCTTGTGTATAATTAAAGGCAACAAGTATTTGAGAATATTTGTAGAAGCTCATAGAAACTCTGTCTGGCTACAAAGAAAGCATTTCTTTGGTAACAGTGTCTGCTCAAATGAGTACTTTCATTGAGAAACAAAAGCTGGTAGAGAATTTACTTTGAATCCATGCACTTATTACTTTAGAACAGAGTTCTAAGCATGGAAATCATTTCTACATGCGTATGGCATCAGTTAACAGTAAGGTCTAGGAAAATTTCTCCTGTGAAAGACTTTCCAGGAGTCAAGCACATGCCTGACTGGGCTTGTCCTCTTGTGCCTTCTTGGACACAGCGACACATTCTCCATCTCTTAGCTGTCTACTGGTCACCTCTTGCAGACCCCAAAGACCTTCCAACCCAGCAACAGTAATCACCACAGTTTTATCTGCATAATCACCTTACAATGTTTTATACTTTTTTCTTGATAAGAAAATTAGGTGATAAATATTTCAAACTTTTCCAAATGCATTAAATATACCCATTGCTCAGAGGTAACTATGATGAATAATTTCTTATGTAACCTCCCCCAATTTTTAGGCGCAGAAACACACTCTGTTAAATAAATGTAAGAGGTCCTCAATATTTAAATGTTTTTCCATCATTAAAATCTTGCTGCTTTGAACTTCCTTGTCAATGTGCATGTATGTGTGCAAGTAAATCCCTGGAAGTTGGAACTGCTAGATCAAATGGCTTACTCCTGTAAAAAAAACTCTGATGGGGGGCCAGGGAGTTAGCTCAGTGGTTCCGGCGCCTGTCTTGCAAGTGCAAGGGCCCGGGTTCGATTCCCCGGTAACCACATAACAATACTGGGTGTGGAGACCCACACCCAGCAGCAACCAGTACCACATACCATAGCGCCGGGCGTGGTGGCTCACGCCTGTAATCCCAGCACTCGGGAGGCAGAGGCAGGAGGATTGTGATGTGAGTTTGAGGCTGAGCTCAGGGCCAGCCTGAACCACAAAGCGAGACCCTGTCTCAAAAAACCTAAAAAAAAAAAAACTCTGATGAATACTCATTTCCTGGTGCATATGGCCAGATTGAATCTATTTGCATACAAAGTACCATCAGATATAGATCCATCTCACCCTTCCATCTGCAGAGTATAACACACCTACATCCCAGCTCAACTTCTGTGTCACCAGACTAATTCTTCAAATGCACAACATTCTCTTTTTTCAAATGTGATTTTCTTGACATGCAATTATGGTTGTCTTTTCATATATTTGTATTCCATTCATACTCATGACTGTGCACTGGATACTGCTACCCTTCTTTCCTATTTTTCTATGAGATTTTTAGCCACCTCCCCAAACCTTGCAATTTAAGAATTTTCACTAGCTCTGAGTAGAGTTGTACATTTTTAGTGATATATACCAAATCCCAGATCAAGGACTCTTGGAACAATGTAACCACCATAACATTCTCATATATGATTTTTATTGCCCTTTCTCTGCCATAGCTCTGGGATTTAAAAAACACATAATCTGTCTTTTACAAAATGGATATCAGTTTTTAATGTCGGTTCTTAAGGCCTTCATTTCCCCTCCATCTTCCCCTTAATGATGTGCTGGGGCTCAGCCTTGGCCTCCATTCCTCTGTTTCTATGAGAGTATTAACTTAGTTCTGGTTTTCCTTGGCTTTCTCTAGCTTGCTGTCAAGTGCTAATAAAAAAATTGTGTGCTTCTTTTGAAGTGTTAAAGCTAATGGTCACTTGGAGAAGCTGATTTGATCTAGTCAGTGTGGGAAGGGTTTAGGAGTCTGGGGCCATGGGTTTGTCTTGATCTAGCTAAGGAGAAGCTTCAGAGAAGCTGTGTAAGTAGAATGTATTTACTCATTCTTTTGTTTTATATATTTTCTTAGAGTTCAGCAT
>PVIR01024153.1:0-26226 GCA_004026965.1 Petromus typicus | reverse complement strand
CTGGGCCTCCCTCACTAGGCCATGGTCATGTGAGGTGGATGCCAGAGCTGACGGGGTGCTGCCCACACAGGTTCCCCGATGTCAGCCTGGGGTGGTGGCCACACCTCTAATCTCTAATCCCAGCCCTGGAGTCTGGGTCAGGAGGATCAGTGGGTTCAAGACCGCCCTGGGTCACACAGTGAGTTCAAGCTTCTAGTCTGAACTATGAACAGAAGGCCCAAAATATTAAAAAAAATTAAATTTACAGATAGCTTGCTCTGAATGCTTGTCATGTGTCTGACCCAAATCTTACTGTGGTCACCCTGTCCCTGCTGCTGTTGCCAATTCCTCTTCCACAGATACGACCGATGAAGACTATCTGTGTCTTACAACCTTCAAAGTCTGCAGAAGACCTCAGTCTCTCCATGAAGCCTTCCCACCTGCATCACAGCCCATTTCACGCACCACTAAATGGTCTTAGTAGCCGTAGTACCGTCTGTGTGACATAGCAGAGCATTTCAAAGGTCAGATGGAAAATGCTGGGCTACACATCACCACACTCTCTCCTCACAGAGCTGAAATTTACTACTTAGGGTTGGAGTGGGGATCAAACCGGCCACGTTTTTGTTTTGTTTTATGAGACAAGCTCCTGCTAGGTAGTTGAGGCTGGCCTTAAACTCACTAGACAGCCTTACCTGGCTCAGACTCACCGATATGGCCAGGCCTCAGACATCCCACTGTTGGGACTCTAAGCATGTGCCACCATGCCCGGCTGATCCACTTTTGAAAATCTTGCATAGGATATTATTTAGTTGTTTCTGAAAAGGACCAACTAATGTCCTTCATTTAACCACAAAGTTGGTGATAAACAGTCTTAGGGAACAGAAGGAAAATACTTAAAGGCCCAGGAGCCAGGCGCGGTGGTGCCTGGAGTTTATTCCAGGTCCAGAAGGCTGAAGCCAGATGACTACAGGTTGCAGCACAGCCTAGGGAACATTGTGACTTTGAGATTTAAAAAAAAAAAAAAAAAAGATTCACAAATACTGAAACTTTTGTCCAGTTAAGCCCACGTGGCTGGTGTAAATTTAGTGGGAACTTTTTCTTAAGTCCCCTTAAAACAAAAGACTTGTAAGTAGATTTTTTGTTTTTGAGACAGGATCTTGCTTTTGTATTTCAGGCTGCCCTTGACCTCAACCTTGAACTCACAGCAATCCTCCTGCCTCTGCTTTCCAAGTGCTGGGATTATAGACCTGAGCCACCAAGCTAGGCACTGAGGTTTGTGGTACTGATTGCCAGTGGGCCTGAATCTCCTCACAAGCACGGTGATTGAACCCAGGCCCTTGCATTGGCCAGGCAGGCGGTGGAACCACCAAGCTAAATCCCCAGCCTAGGATGTTTATTTTTGTTAAAACCACATGGCGACCAAGTGAGAAGGCTCAAAAAGACAAGCTATGAGTCACTACATAACCCCATAATCCCAGCACCCTGGGAGGCTCAGGCAGGAGGATCACAAGTGTGAGCTCAACCTGGGCCACATGATGATTGCATGAGAATCTTTCAAAATAAAAAATGATGAATGGGCCAGGTATGGTGGCTCATGCCTGTAATCCTAGCACTCAGGAGGCAGAGACAGGAGAATTGCTGTGAGTTTGAGGTTTGCCTGAGCTATATAATAAGTCAGGGACAGCCTGAACTACAAAAAAGGGACAACTTTTCTAAAAATTATTATTATTATTATTATTATTGAGACAGGGTCTTGCTTTGTGGTTCAGGCTGGCCCTGAGCTCAGCCTCAAACTCACATCACAGCAATCCTCCTGCCTCTGCCTCCCTAGTGCTGGGATTACAAACATGAACCACTACGCCTGGCATTGTGGTATGTGATATGTGTATGTCCTAGCCTGGCCTAGGTTCCTTGTCGCTACAGCTGTGATTTTCATCCGGCACCTCAAATAACTCGGCTGAAGACCGGAAGTGCACGGTTGACTTCCTCCAACTTCTGGTTGCAAACCGGGACATGGCCAGGGGGGACCTTGCCTGTCGTCAGCCTGCAAACAGCTCAGGTGAGGGGGGCTCAGAGGATCCCCAAGGCCTTTAGCAGCCTGAGTGTTTTGAAGAGCTGATTGATAAACTTCCTTTGACATTTGGGGGTATTCTGGAAATAGCAGAAGTTTACTGGCTTGGTGGCGCATACTACAACCTCAGGACTCAGGGGGGCTGGGGCAGAAGCAACAAAATCACAACTCCAGCGTGAGAAATCTAGCGACCTACTGAGAACCTGCCTCAAAAGTAGAAATCAAAATTGTCAAGTGGCTGAGTATGCTGCTCAGTGGGAAGGCCCTAGATTTAATCCGTAGTGCATGTGAAAGAGAAAAGTATAAAAGCATAGAAAATGGCATAAATTTAAATTTAGTGTTTGCATATGATTCCAGTTACTACTGTTGTGCCCAGATCTTGAGTCCCCCAGGGACCACGAGGGAGCCAAGGCCAATGTAAAGCGCAAAAGGGTCCTTATTACAAGCCCGAGCAGAGAGTCTCTCAATCGTCACCAACAGAGGATCGAAATTAAGAGCGCCGAACTCTAAATCGGCAGGGTTTTTACTGCGGTTACAGTAAGATTTGGGGAGTTTCAGCTAGACAGTTATGTGATTGGCTGACATCAAGCAAGCATTGGGTGTTTAAACCTGATTGGCTGAACCCATGGGGTCAAACCAGGACCGACTGTTTAGACTATCCTAAAGGACATCGGGACCTTGTACTTAGTGGTTAGCTGTTGCTAGGGGGATATTGCTAAATATTACCCTCAGGGGTGGGCGGTCAAAGTAACTGAACTCAGTCTTGTGACCCCTCCTGGATCCTAGCTCCTGACCCTGAGCTCACGACCCGGTCACCATATTTTAAAATGGAGTCTATTTTAAAAAGGAACGGGAGATACTTAGGTCTCTCACTGTAGGATCCCAGGATTTAGCATAGGCCATCATCATAGGGTGCTTCCAGAAAGGTAACCAATCCAGTATGAAAACCACTCCAGTGTGGTTTTATGGTGTACACCTGTAATCCAGCAGTCTGGGAAGATAAGGCCGGAAGATCAAATATCAGAGCCTACCTAATCTAGTGAGATCTTATTTCTAAATTTAAAATAAAAATAAACTAGGGTATAACTCAGTATTATTGCCCTGGGTTTCTTCCCCCAGTACCATTAAGAAAAAAAAAAAAAAAGTGGACACTCTTCTCCCCAGGCAAGGAAACACTCCTGTCTCCTCGCACAGTGCCTGTTTGTTCAGGGATCTCCTGGAACGTCCAAGGGGGCAGCTCTAACTGATACAGGAGAGATGTAAAGTCACAATCTGAGGTGTAAAGTTCACCTTCTTTAAAATGAAGGGCGAATTCCAGGAGACAATCGAGACTGAGAGAGGGAAATAGTTACTGGCAAGCATAGGTGCTCAAAGGAATGCGTCGCTCACACCAGGGAACTGGGGCACGGGAAGCAGGAATAGCTCCTGAGACAGGAAGAGTTTCAAAGGGTGGACTCTGATGTCATCTCTCTGACAACTTGTTTTTTCTTTTATGACAGGGTCTCACTGTGTTGTGCATGCTGGCTTTGAACTCACTACGTAGCTCAGACCAGGCCTGAACTCCCAGTGATCCTCCTGCCTCAGCCTCACAAATGCTAGGATTACAAATGTGTGCCCCTATTCCAGGTTTCCTAGACTGTTTTAGAGGGTAAGGAGGTCAAAATATAGTAAACCAGGTCAACTTGTGAACAATCAGAGCAAGGGATATAATTTGATAGGCACAGCACCTGCTTGGCAAACCTGAAGCCAAGTTGGATTCCCACTAGAAAAACATAATAAAGCTATAAATAAGACTTGTATAACCACTTATATGATATAGTTCCAGTAGTGAAACAGGGACATAGAGAGTGCATATGGATGACATCTTTCCCCTTGGCCAGGAATCTGTCTTAGTTTTGACCTTAGTTGTAGTTTTAGTGGTTAGGACAATATGGCCAAACCCTAGTAAGATAATGATCTGTTTGTATGGGAAATCCAAATGGGTGGGATTGATTATAATAAAATCTTAAGATTCTGCTTAATCCCTTATGAAAGTGTGGAAACCAGGCCACTGGGACCTTATATTTTTATTCTTTCTTTCTTTTTTTGAGAACGGATCTCGCTTTGTAGTTCAGGCTGGTCCTCAACTGAGCCTGCAACTCAGCAATCCTCCTGCTTCTGCCTCCCAAGTGCTGGGATTATAGGCGTGAGCCACCACGTCCAGCACTGTGGTATGTGGTACTGATTGCTGCTGGGTGTGAGTCACCAATCCTGGCATTGTTGTATGTGGTTACCAGGGATAGAACCGGGACCTTTGTGCTTTTGACGCAGGTCCTGGAACCACTGAGCTAAATCCCCTGCCAAATTCATATTTTTATGTTGATACATTTTAGATATACATAATGATAACACTCATGGTAGGGAATTTTCATTTGTACATAATATTTCACAGGTCTTTGCTTTCCCATTCACCTCCCCTTTAAGGTCCCTTCCCTTCCTTATATGCAAAAGCTTTGTTTCCATTTTTTCTTTCTATTTGTCTTGTCCTTGCCTTCCTTCCTTTCTCCTTCGCCCCTTCTTATACTCCTTCCCATGTGAACATTTTCTAACCATTTGTCAATATCTATTATTCAGTTTAGTCCTTATTTCCATTTTTTCTCCCACTCCAGAGAAACAATGGGTCAGGAACTGCAGAGCCTCAGGGTTCAGAGGTGATGGCCCTATGTCTTCCTTTCCAAACTGCTGCAGGTTTCCCCAACCTAGTCAGCCCCACATGAGCTGTCCTGTTACTCATCGGCAGCTCTGACCCAACATGTACTTGTCCCTGGAGTAGTTCGGATTCATTGGCCCAGACATCCCTCGAGGACACATACAGCCTTGTGAAAGCTTCTTGTGTCCATTACCTAAGGGGCCTTTGATCACCTTCTGTGAAATGTGCGTATCAAAACTCACGCATATCAAACCCCTCTGGAACTGGGCAGACTTCCCCCAGGGAAGAAAGTGTGGGTTTCTGTGGCTGCCCTATTGTGATACTCTGCACTCTGATTGCATGAGGTGGTCCCCTACAGAAAGCAGACTGCTGTGTCTCAGAGATGGTGGGATAGGAAGACACATGAAGCATGGTTCCCAAGATCTAAATCCCAAGGTTCCCAGAATGTGTTCTCAATGCCATGGAAGTGAGTTGGAGAGCCTCCCCTCCCCCCAGGGACCTCTGTGCTTTGACATTAGAGCAGGGAAAGCAAGGAGGCCCTGAGGAGTTTTCCTGCTGGTTGTTTTCTGGCTCTGGGTGTGGCCCTTGTGGTCTGGATCCTGTGCCTGTGGTGTTTACTGTAATCAGTTAAGATAAGGTGAAAATATGTGCATAAGTGCCTTGCAGAGAATAGTTTCTAACTTTCAGTTCTCATAAAAAGAAGGTAGTGCCAGTCAACCAAGGTCACAAGAAAGATCTCCGGTCACCACATGCAATGCTGGGTGAGGAGACTCACGCCCATCAGCGATTAGCACCACAAACCACAGTGCTGGGCATGGAGACTCACATTTGTAATCTCAGCACTCGGGAGGCAGAGGCAGGAGGATTGCTGTGAGTTCAAGGCTGACCTGGGCTACATAGTGAGTTCAGGGCCAGCCTAAACTACAAAAGTGAGACCTTGTCTCAAAAAACAAACAAACAAAAAACCCCCCCCAAAAACCCCAAACAAACAGCGTAGGCTGGTCAAGAGGTGATAGAAGTGGGACCCAGAGACTTCTCTGCCATCATCAGGGACAGGAGTAGGCCATGGCACCGGAGGCAAATTCAAACAAGTTTAGAGTTGCAGAGTTTGAACTATTTCAGAGGGTGTGAAGGAGGAGGGAAAGCCCAGTCTTCCATCAACCCAGATCGTCTGTGCCGGTGAAAGTGCATCTCTGATATCTTCAGTGCACAGGAATGGTGAAGGTCAGCGTCAGAGCAGTAGATGGATCAGAGAAGCCAGCAGGGAGAAGAGAGGCCAGTACGGTTCATTCGCACCGTTCAGTTCAGTGTCAGTGGTTGATTAGACCTCTGGATACCTGTTGAGGGATTGATGAGGAATAAAGAAAGACAAATAAGTTTCACAGCTTATAGGGGGACCCAGAGGAGATATGCCTCTATTGGACATGCTCAACAGTCTCCACGGTTAAGCCATTTTTATTAGCAAAACAAAAGGTATCAGGAGGAAAAGGTTGAGTGTCATATGATTCTTTTAGTTCTTTTGTGTAGCTAGCTAGCAGGGTCATATGAGATCTCTAATTCTAGCTTTTTGAGAAATCTCCGCATTGATTTTCACAGTGGTTACACCAGTCTACTTTCCCACCCAGAGTGGAGAAAGGTCCCTTTCTTCCCACAGTCTCACCAGCATTTGTTGGTGGTTGACTCTTGACATCAGCATTCTTTCTGTAGTGAGATGGAATCTCAGTGTTCTTCTGTCTGCATCTCTCAAATGACCAGTGATGGTGACCTTTTTTTTTTTTTTTTTTTTGAGATAGGGTCTCACTTTGTAGTTCAGGCTAGTTCTGAACTCACTGTGTAGCCCAGGCTAGTCTTGAACTCGTAGCAATCCTCCTATCTCTGCCTCCCAAGTGCTGAGATTACAGGTATGAGCCATCAGACCCTGCTAGAACATTTTTTTTCCATGTTTCTTTTCTGTAATTACTTCTTCATCTGAAAAATGTCTGTGCAATTCAGATACCTATTTTTAAATTGGGTCTTTAAATTTGAAGGAGCTGATTTTTTTAAGTTAGAACAGCTGGTAAAATTTTTTTCCCAACTTGTGGGCTATGTTTTGGCCCTATTCATGGTTCTTCTTGCTGTGCAGAAGTTTGTTTTGTTTTGTTTTCAATAAGAAGACATCCCAATTATTGATTCTTTCTGCTACTTCCCTCACTGCTGAGGTTTTGTTCATAAAGTTTTTCCCTGAGGCAATGTTTCCAAGAGTTCTAACTAACCTATCTTCCAGCAGGTTTAGTGTTTCTGTTTTAATGTTTAGGCCTCAAATCCACTTTGATTAGTTTGGTGCATGGTAGAAGACATGGAATTGGCTTTTATCTTTGGCAAATTGAAATCCAGTTTTTCCAGGACCACTTATTAAGAGGCTGTCTCTTCCATTGAGGGTGTTTGGCTCCTTTGTCAAAGATGAGGTGGCTTAGTATGATTGGAGTTGTTCTGGGCCTGGTAGTCTGTTGGTCTGTTTCTTTTGCCAGTACCATGCTGCTTTTATCACAGTAACTTTGTAATACAGTTTCAAATTGGGAATTGTGATAACCCCTGCCATGTCCTTGTTGCCTAGAATTGCTTTTACTATTGTATATCTTTTAGTGCCAAATGAATTTTTGGATTATTTTCTCTAGCTCTGGGAAATAAAGCTGTTGGGATATCAATCGGGATTACATTCAATCTACATAGTATTGTTGGCAGTATGGTCATTTTGACAGTATAGATTCTTCCTACCAACCAAGCAAGGGATGTCTTTCCATTTTCTGATATCCTCTTGGATCTCCTTTTTCAGTGTGCTGTAGTTCTTGAGAAGAGGTCTTTCACCTCCTTTGTTATATTGATTCATAGATATTTGAATCTACTTTGTCAAATCTAATTTGTCAAACAGAGGGTCTGACATTCCTGTGAAAGGAATTGTTTCCTCTATTTGTCTCTCAGTGAGTCTATTATTTGTGTATATGAAGGATATTGATTTTTGGTTGTTGACCTCGTAGCCAACTACTGTACCCAACTGGCAATTAACTCAAGCAGTTTTCTGGTTGAGTTTTTGGGATTTTCTATATAGAGTACCGGTCATCAGCAAATAGTGACAGTTTATCTTCCTCATTTCCTGTCTTTATTCCTTTGTCTTGTCTAATTGCTGGGGCAAATGTTTCCAGAATTATATTGAACAGGAGTGGTCAAAGTGGACATGCTTATCTTGCTCCCCATTTTTGTGATAAAGATTGCAGTTTTTGACCATTTCATGTGATGCTGGCTGTTGTTTTTTCACACATAGCTTTTCTCAGATTGAGATAAAGATCATCTAATCCAATCTTCTGTTGGGTTTTAATCATGAACAGGTGTTGGATTTTGTCAAATGCTTTTTCTGCATCTGTGGAAATGATCATATGGTTTGTGTCTTAGAGTCTGTTAATGTGGTATATTACATTGATGGTTGATTTATGCATGCTGAACCATCCTTACATCCCTTGGATGAATCCCATTTGTCCAGGGTGTGCAGTCTTCTTGATGACCCTCTGTATTCTGTTTGACAATATCTTATTGAGGATTTTTTCTTCTATATTCATTTGAGAGATTGACCAATGGTTCTCTTTTTATGGTTAAGTCTTTCTCTGCTTTTGAAATCAGGGTAATAGTTGCTTCAAAGAATGAATTTGGGAGTCTAGCATCCCTTTCAATTTCATTAGTTTGAAAAGTAGTGACATTAGCTCTTCTCTAAATGTCTTATAGAATTCAGAAGTGAAGCCATCAGGACCAGGACTTTTCTGTGTTGGTAGGTTTTTAATTACATTTTCAATTTTATTGATTTATATTGAGATGGTCAGCATTTTTACATCTTCGTTCAACTTTAGTAGTTCATGTGTGTCTAGGAATCTGTCCATTTCTTCTCTGTCTTCAGTCTTACTGAAGTACAGGTTTTGGAAGTAAGAGTTGACTCTCCTCTGGATTTCTGCTGGATGTATTGTGGTTTCACTCTTTTCACTCATAATTGCATGAGTCTGAGCCTTTTACTTCCCTTTTGTGATAAGGTTGGGTAAGGGTTTATCAAGTTTGTTTATTCTTTCAAAAATCCAACTTGATTCATTTTTTTTCTTTGATCATCTTCTTAGTCACCATTGCATTTATTTCTCTGATCCTTATAATTTCCTCCCTTGAATGTGCTTTTGGCTTGTCTTTCTCTTCCTTTTCTAGAAGGCTGAAGTTCAACAATAGGTTGTTTATTTGAGCTTGCTCCATTTCCTAACATGGGCATTCACTGCAATGACTTTTCCTCATAGCACTGCTTTCATTATGTCCCATAGATTCCTGTATGTTGTACTAGCATTATCATTTAGTTATACAAACTGTCTAATTATTTTCTTTAATTTTGTTTGTGACCCATTGGTTATTTAGGAGAGTGTTAGTCAACTTTCATGTGTTTGTGAAGTTCTTGGAATTTCTTTTGCTATTGATCTCTAGTTCAAGGCACTGTGGTCTGGTAACATATCGAGGATAACTTCAACTCTTTTGCATTTACTTAAACAAGTGCTGTGAACTCATACATGGTCTATTTCAAAGGATGCTCCACATGCAGCTGAAAAGAATGTGCATTCTGCTTTTGTGGGGTGGAATACTCTGCAGACATCTATTAAGTCCATTTGTTCAAAAGTTTGGTTCAAAGTGCCCATGCCTCTGCCCCTTTGGCTACCACACTGCACTATTCCTCTGAAGCCAGGGCAGGGCAAGTCCAACCTCTACGTCCACCACCAAGTTTGGTTGTGCCTCCAGCGCTGCTGTTGCCACACCATGTCCGCAGTTGCCTACATGGATTTTTCTGCAGCCCAGTGTCTGGTTTCTATTTCAAATGTTCGGGACTGTGGGGTACCCTGGACACCACGTGACTGTGGCCAAGTGAGCGCTAGGTGACCAAGCAACATGGTAACCCAGGAGACACCTGGAGGTGTCTGCATGCTGGTCACCATCGCCAAGAGCTTGCTGGATCTGAAGAAGCACTGACCTATCCAGAAGCCTCAGTGTTCAGTGACAGTCTGGAGAATACCAGTGAGGATATGGGATCCAAACTGGGGTCAAGTCCTTCCCACAGCCCAGAGGAGAGTTAGTACCCCAGCAACGCGCCCAGCCTACTCTCCCTCCTCCACCCAAGAGTGGCTGTGAAGGAGAAACATGCCTCCAAAAAGGGGCACAAGTGCCCCTTCAGTGGCTGTGGGAAAGTCTATGGAAAATCCTCCCATCTCAGAGCCCATTCCAGGGTGCATCCCTGTGAATGACCCTTTCCCTGCATGGCCAGACTGCCTTCAGAAGTTCTCCCTCTTAGATGAGCTGACTCACCACTACCAGACCCACTCTGGGGAAAAGCAGTTCGGCTGTCCTCTCTGAAAAATGCTTCATGAGGAGGACCACCTCACAGAGCATGCCCGGCATCATAGCAAATTCCCCTCCAGCATGATCAAGCTATCAAAGAAGTTGGTGGCCAACTCATTGTGAGGTGCTACCCATGTGAGCCAAGGAAGGATGGACCACAAAGGACAAAACTACTCTCAAGAAACAAGTGGACACTTGGAAACCCCGGCCCAGAAGAGGCAGGCCAACAGCAGGGAGTCACTGCTACTTGGTAGGTATTCTGATTTGGTAGGTATTCTGATTTTTTGTCTCCCTGCATTGTTTTTTTAAAAAAGCTCATGGTAGCATAAGATCAAAGAAAATCCTTGATCCCTTGCAGAGGCAGCTCTGAACCATCTCTGACTGCTAAAAGGAAGACAAATGCTTTTGGTTGTTTTCCCCTCACCTTAGTGGGGTAGGGGAAAGGCAAGGCCAAGACTGGGCTAGAATTTCTGAGTCACACTGGTGTGCATATGTCAGGCTGGGTGAGTCGACCTGTCACACTACAGAGCAATCCTGGACCTTTGTTCTTGAGGTCTCAGATTTGTTTGCTTACTTCTTAATGTAATCATAAGTGTGCTTCAGTTTGTTTATTAGCAATACCATTCTCTTGAATTACATTAACTTTGAAGATTGAAAAGATAATCTCCATAGCAAAAAAAAGAAAAATATGATGCAGTTCTATCATTTCTTTTCTTTTATTTTAGTTCTAGTATTACATTATTGATTTTTTTTTTAATCTAGCAGTTCTATTTGTTACTGGGGTGTTGAGGCCTCTCACTACTATTGTGTTAGTGTTTATTTAGGCTTTTGTATCCCTTAATTTTTGTTTTATATAGTTCGGTGTGCTAATATTTGGTGTATATATATTTGTGATTGTCATCTCTTCCTCTTATATTGTTCCCTGTATTGTAGGAGAATGTAGTGACTTCTTTGTCTCTCTTTCTTTTCATTAGACATCAACTTTGTCTGCAAATAAGATAGATACTCTTGTTTTTCTTGAGGTTTCCTATCACATTGAGAATTGTCTTCCATCCTTTTATTTTCAGTCTATGGATTCCTTTTACAATTAAGTGTGATTCTTGAATATCGCATTCTGTTGGGTCTTGGTTCTTGATCCATTCTGCCAGCCTATTTCTTTTAATCGTGAATTGAAGCCATTAACATGGATGGTTATAAATGATATTTTTTGAGTTATATTTATCATGATGTTTTTCTGTAGTTGGTTCTTTTGTTATTATTCTCCCTCTTGCCATTTGATTTTTTGTCTTGCCTAGTGGCTTCATTGTGTGGAATTCCTTGTGGAGTTGTGAGCCTCATTGTCTTTTTCTAAAATATTGTTTAGAATTTCTTGTAATGTAGGTTTATTACTTATGAAGTATTTCAGGTGTTCTTTGTTCTTATTTCCCCATCAGTTTTGCAGAATAGTTTCTCAGGATACATCAGTCTAGGGTGGAGGATGCCTTCTTTTAGAGCTTGAAATACTTCGATGTAGGCTTTCCTTGATTTGAGGGTTGGTGTAGAATCATCAGCTGTAATTCTGATGGATGTTCCTTTTTACGTGATCTGTTTCTTTTCTCTAATTGCTTTCAAATATTTTATACTTCTATTGGGATTCTGGTATTGTGACTCATATGCTTAAATATGGATTTTTTAAAAATCAGAGTTAGTTGGAGTTCTGTATGCTTCACTTGTCTGCATGTCAAATGCTTTTGTCTTGCTTGTAATGTTTTCTGCCATTACATCTGTGAACAGTTTTTTGTGTCATATGTACTCTCTCTTAATTTCTTTGTTGACTCTCATCAGTCTTAAGTTGTTCTTTTTGCATCATCCAGCATCTTCTGGTTTGATTTCTCATGGTTCTTTAGTATTTTTAAGTCTTTTGTTTCCTGGTCACTAACTAAAATCTTGTCTTCTCTGTCTGAAATTCTGTCTTCAGATACATTAGCCTTACTATGAAAGCTTTCAGTGGAGTTTTTAATCTCTTGAATTTCCATTTTAATCTCTTTATTGGATTCCACTTGTTTTCTATGCTGGGATTCCTTCATGTTCCTCAAATCCTCTTTTTTTGAAATTTTTGTCATTCACCTTTATCATCATCTATGCTATTACCTGAGAGATTAATTCTGGTTTCATTTTTCCAGATTCTGTCTTGTGGGCAGTTCAGGGAGTCCAAGTGATTGTGTTTCAAGGATCTGTTTCTTTAGTCCCTAATTTTCTCTTTAGAGAGTGGGAATTCTGGGTTTGGGTCCTAGTTGAGTTTTTTCTCATTTTGATTTTTTTTTGCTATTGTTAGTGTTTTCGGTTTATTTTCTGAATAAATATCTGGAAACTGCTTATTCCAAGTATCTTTCTTGCTGATATTTAGAATCCTTAAGAAATGATTTTTCCCTAAGTCATCTTCCTGATATCATTGATCCTTAGGCCTCTGTGTAAGACCCAGAGCAGCCCCAGCACTTACTGCCCAGATTCAGATTACTAGCCTGAGTCTTACGGAATGGTCTTGTGAGAAATCAGCATGTAACCCCTATTCAGATGGGGCAGAGCTGCCCATTGCAAGCCTTGCCCAAGTCCCGGACCCAGTGTGTCTGTGTACCTTACTGCTTAGATGGGGATTCCAGGCCTGCGTCTTGCTATTTAGTTTTCTTTTTTAATGCATTTATTTATTTGTATTTTTTTCTTTTCTCTCTTTTTTTCCTCAGTAAAAGGAATGGTTTACTTGGTTTTTAAAGACAGTGTCTCATGATGCAGGTCAGTTGAACTTAAACTCACTGTGTAGCCCACATTGGTCAGATCTCATTAAAGTCTTAATGTTTCATCCTCCCAAGTGCTAAGAGTACAGGTATGAATCACCATGCTCAGCCAGAGAAATTCTTTTAAAATCTACACTTCAGTGTAGAAGAAGTAACATGAATAGTAAGCTAGGATACCGTTTCTAGAAGGGAAGAGTCAACCAGATACCTCATGAGTGCATGGGAAATCAAATCAACCCGGAAAGCAGCTGGGGTGCAAGGGAGATTTAAGCTGTGTTCTCTGGAGAGGGCCCTGGGGTGCAAGGAAGATTTGGTTCCACCTGGATTACAGGGCCATTTGCACTTGGATTATTGTCTTCCAAGTCTTGGGGGAGAATGCATGCAAACCAAATCAAGTTCATCCACCTTTGTGAATGTTGGACTTTACAGCGCCTATGTAGTGTACACAGAAACATAGGCAATATGTTTTCTACATCCTTCTTGTTTATATCGTTTTTAGCCTGCTGATGTTCACTTACCCCAAGTTGCCTCTTTGTGGCTCCAACTTGATGCTGGAGCTTTCCAAGGTACCTATGGTGGTCAGCAGTTAGTACCACTTCCTGCTCAGGTGTGGAGCACAGGCCTGTAGAGTGTCTGTGCCTTTATGGGGCAATTCTAACAGGGAAAAATGGCAGCATGTATCACTAACACATTACACAGCGATGAAACTCTTAGATCTTCATCCAAGTGAGCAGATCCCTACCCAGATGTTTCCAGCTGTTCTTTTCATCACTGCCAGTGTCTTCAGTTGACCAGCTTATCTTTCAGTATCTGAATGGAAAACTTCAGATAATTGCCCTGCCCCCAGGAGGGACTATCATCAAACCACATGAATGAAGCCATTGTGAAGGCTGGGACTTGGTACTCTTAGAACAGCTATAAAAATCAGCAGGGAGGTAACAGTTGTCCCCAGAGAAGGGAACAAGAGGAAAGAGGGCCGGAAGTGTAGCCCAGCGCTCCAACACTGGCTTAGCACAGGTGAGGGCCCAGTTTCCTCCCAGATCCTTGAAAAGAGGAAGGAAGGATCTGAAGGGCCGCATGTTAGTTTGATGCCTCAGGGTGCCCCAGCCTGTTCTGACAAGACATAATCTGGTGCATTTTTTCCTCTATCATTGGCGATTGCTGAGATCAAAGTGCAAAAGCAAGCTGGAGGAGGAGCTACCTGCCTGTGTTGCAAGCACTTTCGGAGGATGAGACAGGAGGATTACAGATTCAATCCTGATCTGGACATTTTAGCTACTTGGTGAGACTGTCTCAAATTACATGAGCAATTGGAAGAGGAACAGTAGACGGAAGTGGAGAAAGGGGGACATAGAACCAATGAAGGTACATTACATATGTGTACCGGCCGCCCGTGATAAATGTGATCATTAACATTGCAACCATGTAAAATAATTACAAATGTGTAAAAAATTTCAAAGAAAAAGGGCTGGGGTAATAGCTCAATGTCAAAATTCTCAGTTCAGTCCTACACTATTTAAAAAATAAATGAAGGAAGGAAGAAAGCTCCAGTGCCGGAGAGAAATGTCATTGTTCTTTAGGCCGCAATCCTAATAGAAAAACAAATAATAAATGCATATTTATTAGTAGATTTATTAGTAGAATTCAAGTCTCTGGGTCACCAAGAACTTATCTTAATGTTCTCTTTACTTATTTGTTTTTCTATTTATTTATTTTTGAAATAGTGTCTCACTATGTGGGGCAGGATGACTTCAGACTCAAGGTGATCTTCCTGCCTCAGCTTCCAAAGTGATGGGACTATAGGTGTGGTATCATGGGTGTATCCAGGGTACCTCACAGGCTTCCCTGGATGGTCACCTCTTTTTTGTGTGTGACAAGGTCTTGCTTCTGTAGTTCAGGTTGACCCTGAGCCCACTATGTATGTAGCTCAGGCTAGCCTCAAACTCACAGCAAGCCTCCACCTCTGCCTCCTGAGTGCTGGGCTTCCAGGTGGGAGCCACCATGCCTTGTCCCATTTCTTGACAATCCTCTGTGCAGGACTAACTTCAGACATGCACATGTCAGCATTACTTCCCTTGTCACTGAGTTGACCCAAGAGCTGACACAATTTTCAAAGAGATAAGTTTTATTTTGTCTTGGAGTTCAGTTGAAAGGATGGGATAGCAGTAGAAGAGAGCACTATAGAGGAGAAACAGCTCGTGGCCTTGCTATGGGAAGTAGAGAGAAATTAACAGAGGAAAGAGGGACATAGAGCCTTCTAGGCCATGTCCCCAGTGACTCAACTCCTCTGACCAGGCCCCACTTCCTAGTATCACAATGCGCCACAGACTGAGAGGAATAATCCACAGGTGATTATTTTATCACAAACCCCACTTGTGGGCCCAGGAAGTTTTGGAGCAATATCTAGATTAAGAAAATACAGACGGTGCATAATGGATGCACAAACTATTGTATCTAGTGTTTCTTTGATCACGATATTCTTCCGTGACTTTCCAGTTCCCACTGGGCTGCAGTCTATACAGCTGGCAAACCTTGCATATACCACAACAGAGGGTACAGATCTGGACCCTGAGAGATGGCCTTATGTCTTTTAGTACTTCGGCCAATTCAGCACGGACCCTGCGAAATTGCTCAGGATGCACAGACCCTACTGGAATCTTGAACTTATAGCTCTCTACAGGGGCAGGATACAGCCCCTCAGTTAACTGGCTCAATTTAGCAGATATATGCAGCAGGATCTTAAGGACATCCAGGGAAATGCGGTTGCCATAGCAACTAAAGGTCTTAAGCTGGGAGCAGTGGCTCAGGGCAGGCAACATGGCAAGGAACTGGGGGTCTCTGATCCCACAGTGCTCTAGGACCAGGTTCTCCAGGGTGCCTGTCAGTTGGTCTAGCAGAACCTGGAGGATCTCAGGGTTGGAAGACTTCAGTGATAAGTTACTCAGAGTCAAGGACTTTAGCTGGCTTATGCTTAGACATTGGGACAGATGCTGTATGTCCGATTCCATCACTGGACTTGAACTCAAGGTGAGGACCTCCAAGCGGGTCTGGCCCCTGAGGAGAGAGAGGAAAAAATTACTTCCTACGAATGGAGATGACTGACAAGTGGGGTGCACTGGGAGGTGACCTCAAGGTTGGAGTTGCAAATGATCATTCAAGTCACCATCACTTGTGCCTGACTCAGTTCCTGTGCTCTACAGCCCCTACCAAGAAGAAAACCACAGCTCTGTCCAGAGGCGGCCAGTGGGAGACACACAGGAAGAATGAATGCAGGCAAGATCGGGCACTTGGACTCTTGTGTCCTCAGCAGAACCCATCTCCTGTTCTCAGCCCTGCACTCCTGCTCCCTCCTCACCCTGAGTGCAGACTTGGGCACGTCCCGTGTGCTCCTGGCCCTGCCTGAGCACTCTCATGGCTTCTATCTAGATGTCCACACAGCATCATGCACTTGACTGTGGGAATGTGAGCATGTGACTGCACGGTGTGTGTGGTCACTGGATCAGTCCAGGGGTGGGTTGATCACAGCTGTGAGCGATGGAATTGTCAAGGAGAGAAGAGCTGCCCTGCGTGTGAATAGCACCAAGTAACAGTCTTGTAGTCCGGGTGGAATATACAGGGAAAGCAGGAAGCAAGGCTGCTGCCTGCCCTGCAGTGTACTCTTTCTTCTTTTCCATGGCTTGGAGCCAGCTATGTATGGACTGAAAACTTTCTAAACAGTGAGCTAAATAAACCTTTCCTCCTCTAACTTGTAGTATTAGGATATTTTGTCATAGCAATGAGAAAGTACCTAAGAAACGCAACCAGGAGGTTTTGCAAAGGAAAACAAGAGCCTGGCTTGCTCCCTGTGTGAACTCCTAATCACAGTCATGTGTTGACTGTGCAGGGCTGACACGTCGCTCTCTTCCCTCTTCCCAGCACTTTGACCAGACGTGTTTCCTAGGGAAGACGTCACAGCTGTCCTCACTACGTCTGCTCCCTCACTTCTGGCTTTCTGGACACAGGGCCTATCCCAGACCTCCTGTCCTGGTTTAGTTTCTGCCTTCCCCTGGGGCTAATGGGAGATGTTGCCAAGGTCCAGACAACACTGTCTTCCCACTTCCTAGTATCTCTTGGCACATTACCAGCGGCTTTCTCCTTACCAGCAGCTTGGCACACAAATGTCTGTTTACTGTCACTATGAACATGAGGGAAGCTCACCACCCACTCACCTGAAGATCTTAGGCAAAGTGCCCTGCAGGTATAAGACATTGTGTATATGAAGCTCACGGAGACTGCGCAGCTGTCCTATGTGAAAAGCACAAATGTGAATATGACACTTTGTTTGCATGTGTAATGTATTCAGTTCTGGAATCAAAAAGGTAAAGTGAAATTTTTGAAGGTTCGTCATCTTCTTGAGCTGAGAAATAAATGCGTTCAAGCTTTCCCAATTCCAGTTTATAATCACTTCCAGGTCATGGATAGAGTCCAGTTGCACAGCACGCAGAAGCCCCAGGACTGGAGAATCAGCATCAAAATTGATCACCACCTTCTCACTGTATAGGTGTACTGAAGCTTTTCTATTCCTTGCCCATGTGAACAGGCAGTACTGTAATTCATCCTTGGCTGGATTACACATATCACAGCCTTCAAAACAAAACTCCGCCAATATAATCAAAGTTGGTTTCTGCTTTGACCCTGGCTTGCCAGTGTCCTTCTTGCCCACATCTTCTGAGTGGGCAGCACTCATGGCTCTGGGCCCTACGACCCAGAAGTCCTGGTGTACATTCCTCCAGTCCAGCACCTGCAGTTTCCACCTCCTGGGGGTGAAACAGGAAGCAGCCTCAGAATTGAGAAAAAGACCCAATCTCCCCTTTGTGCTTCTCTTCTACTTTCTGCACATCAGCTGAACCCCTTCTTCCTCTCCTTTCCCTTTTCTATTCTATTTTTTTAGGTTTTTTTGAGACAGGGTCTCGCTTTGTGGTTCAGGCTAGCCCTGAGCTCAGCCTCAAACTCACATCACAATCCTCCTGCCTCTGCCTCCCGAGTGCTGGGATTACAGGCGTAAGCCACCACGCCCGGCACTGTGGTATGTGGTACTGGTTGCTGCTGGGGTGAGTCTCCATGCCCAGTAGTGTATGTGGTTGCCGGGGATTGAACCCGGGTCCTTGCGCTTGCAAGACAAGCGCCAGAACCACTGTGCTAATTCCCCGGCCCTCCTTTTCTACTCTTTTAACCCCTCTGTGAAGCTTGGTTTGACTTTAGTACTCATGAGAGCAGACAAGACCAGTTTCCTTCTGCGTTCAACACATCCCTCACAGGCAGCTTTCTTCTCAGAAAGTCTGTCCCTTCCCTGGTGGCGCTCAGCAAGGCCAAGACCTCTGTGACCCTGCTCAACATGAGCAGCTGCTCCACACTTTGGTCCCCCTTGTCCTTAACACCAACTCTCCCTTCCCTGGGCTCAGCACCCTTGGTCAAGTAAAGTGCCCTCACCTGTGTGGAGCCTTCTGGGACAGTTGCATGTCAATTCCGTCCAGTAGGGCTTCCAAGGTCCATATGTTTCGGTGGTAGGTATTTGGTTTTCTCAGATCCATTAGGGACCTCATAGGGAAGCAGGAGAGTGGCCAGGCCTGCACCATCACCTTCAGGGCCTCGTTGCGTTCCTTCATGAATGCCTCCATGAATATTTCGTGGAAGATGATGGTGGGCAGCTTGTGCAGAGCGGTGCTGTGTATAGCCTCAGTCTCCAGCAGGCTCTGCTTGGCCAGCTCATACAGAGTGAGTGGGCTCTGCGCACTCATCCTGAGAAACCTGCGAGGAGAGGATCCTGGGTCACGTCCAGAAACAGGCATCCCATCAGGGCTAGCTCAAGAGCATTGGTATTTGTGCTTTTTTTTTTTTTTTTGAGACAGGGTCTCACTTTGTAGTTCAAACTGGTCCTGAGCTCAGCCTGAAACTCATAGTAATCCTCCTGTCTCTGCCTCCTGGGTGCTGGGATTACAGGCGTGAGCCACCACACCCAGCACTGTGGGATTTGGTACTGATTGCTGTTGAGCATGAGTCGGCCCAACCCAATACTGTTGTATGTGGCTACTGGGGATCGAACCAGGTCCTTGCGCTTGCAAGCCAGGTGCCAGAACCACTGAGCTATATCCCTGGTCCAAGAGTCCTCTTCTAATGCATTAAGACTGACTCACGGCCGAAGTCCACAGTAGAGCTATATAGGAAGCCTTCTTATTTAACTCAATTTCTCTAACCTAGGTGGCCTCAAAGCCATTATCTCCGGCTTCTTTGGCACAAAGACACCACTACCCCCTCCACCTTAAGACACTGATCCTTGGGACTCCAGTCTCTGAGAAGTGAGTCTTGACTGTTGTGAAGCCCTTCTTGTTGGGGGTTTCTGATCATTCCTCTGAGACCCTAGAGTAATAGCAATAGATGTGTCTTAGGGCCCAACTGTTTTACCATCTCCTACCCAGCAGGAGATATTAGGGAGACCACACAAAATGGATTTTTCTAATTTTAGTTTAAGAAACTTAATAAATAATCATAAAAAGCATGAAACCTTATAAGCATGTGGAAGTCAAAAATGAAAAATGCTAACTCTGATGTAGATTGTTAAAAGTTTTCCACATTTAGCAACTTAGTATTGATTGAGTGCAGGAAGATACATTTTTTTTTTTTTTTGAGACGGGTTTTGCTTTGTAGTTTAGGCTGGCCCTGAGCTCAGCTTCAAACTCACATCACAGTAATCCTCCTGCCTCTGCCTCCTGAATGCTGGCATTACAGGTGTGAGCCACCATGCCTGGCACTGTGATATGCAGTACTGATTGATGTTGGGCGTGAGTCCAGTATTGTATGTGGGTTTCCAGGGAATTGAACCCGGGCCCTTGCATGTGCAAGACAGGCTCTGGAACCACTGAGCTAAATCCCCGGCCTGCAGGTAGATAAATTTAAACAACCTCTCTACCTTTAAAACACCATGAACACTTGGACATGGTGGGACATGTCTATAATCCCAGCAGGAGGGAGGCAGAGGCAAGAGAATTCCAAGCTCAAGGCCAGTTTACAATTCAGCCACTTAGCAAGATGACTTGAAGTGAATTCTTATAAAATAGGAAACAGGTCAGAGGAGATAGGACAGTTCAAAGGCTCTAGTTTAAAGCTCAGTAGCACAAAAACAAAATGCAACACAAACAGCTTGAGGGGTGGTGGTAAATGCTGCAATCCTTGCACTCTGCAGGCTGAGGCAGGAGGATCAATTCATGTTCAAGTCCATCCCGGGGTACAGAGTTCAAAGCCATCCTGAACTACCTAGTGAGACTGTCATTGTAAAAGAAAAACCAACAACAAATATCCAAAAACCAACACACAACATAAAGGAGAAAATAAAACACTGGTGTAAACTATTACATAGGCCCCTTTCTAAATTGGTGTGTGGTATATACCACAGGTTAAAAGTGGGTTTTGCTCAGAGTAACAGCTTCAGCACCTTTTTCTTCCCCCCCATTTTTAAAATTTTGAGATGGGATCTCACTAACTTGTCCAAGCTGGTCTTGAATTATTAATTCTCCTCCTTCAGCCTCTAGAGTAGGTGATATTTCAGACATGGGTAAACATATCTGGCTATACAGAATGTTTTTATACCGTGCTTTCAGTTTGTTTTGTTTTGAGACAGGGTCTTGCTTTGTAGTTCAAGCCAGCACTGATCTTACTATGTGGTCCAGGTGGCCTAGGAGTTGAGGCGATTTTTCTGTCTCAGTCTCTTGAATGCTGGGATTACAGACTTGCACATCATGCCCTGCATGGAAGGTTTTAAAGCTCCTTTTCTCGTTCTTTTATTTTTGTGTGTGCGGTGGGTCTCAATATAGGTCAGGTGGGTCTTGAATTCACTATGTAGCCCAGGCTGGCCCCAAACTTGCTGTCATCCCTACTGCCTCAGCCTCTTCAGTGCTATGATTACAAGTACACCCCATCTGGCCCAGCTTTGTGTGTGACTGGGATTGATCTCAGCGCTTTGCCCATGAGAGGCCAGAGCCATAGCAGAAATAACAAGCCCATATCCAGGAACTATCATTGAGGACATACAGATTGAATATTTTAATTGTGAAAAAAAAAATTTCGTGCAATGCCTGTAATCTTATTGTTCTGGGAGGCTGAGGCTGGAGAATCTCAAGTTCAAATTCAAGCTGAAACTGGGCAATTTAGTAACTCAGCAAGATCTTGTCTTAAAAGTGCTGGTGATGTAATTCTGTGCTGAAATGGAGGGAAAGGTGGGAGAGAGAGGGAGGAGGAGAGGGAAAGAGACAGGACCAATTTCTAGCTGGATGAAGGGTACAACCTCTAATGCACTTGTGAGACTGACAAAGGATGAAGAGTTCAAAGTCAGCCTAGCTCAGACAGCCTGTCTCAAAACAGAAGCAGCAAAAGCAAGGGGGTCAGAACGTATTAGCTCTGTCATAGCACATCCCTGCCTTCAGTCCTCAGAGCTGAATGAAAATCAAATCTTCTTCTCTCTTCCCTTTGCTCTGCTAGGTTCCAACCTTGAGCCCCTGGCATTCTAGTCGAGAACTCTGCCACTGGAACAGTTTCAGCTTGAATTTGAACTTGGGATTCTCCAGCCTCACCCTCCCAGAACACTGAGATTACAGTGTAATCTACCCCAGGGAGATGATTAAAGTGCTATTAGCAAAACCTTGGGTGGTGCAGCAGTCAGTTATCAACTCCAGGGAAGCTGAGGCTGCGGGAGGTTTTTGTAGTGTATTCAAGGTGAGTCTGAACTTGAGTTCATAATCTGTCAATACATTTTAAAATAAATTAATAATAAAATAAAAATGGTGGAAGATGTAGTTCCATGTGAAAGCACTGTGTGATCCTCGGCACAAAAGTTCTGCTATTCAGTCCATTTTAATCCAGGTTGGCCTTGATCCTCTCATTCTCCTGGCTCAGAATCATAAGAAATTCAGGTGACCAGGATGGGTCAACCCTCCCCTTCCCCAGCTTTGAAGGAATGGTTTTCACTTAAAGATGGAAGCTGATGAAAAAGTTATGAAAATGACAAAGCCAGGTTTGGCACTGCACATTGCTGTAATCCCAGCATTTCAGAGTCTGAGGCAGAATGAGCACTGGGAGTTCAAGGCCAACCTGGGCTAGAGAGTGATTTCCAGGCTAGGCTGAACTACAAAGTGAGATCTTGTCTCAAGGAAGGAAAACAAAACAAAAACTCATGAAATACCATAAACCAGGGCACAAAAAAAGATATAAGGGATGAAGGCAAATTTGCCTATTTAGAATCAAAACAGAAATCTAACTCTGGCTTAGTAGATCCAACCATAGTCCCAGTGGCAGGAGGCTGAGGCGAGAGTTCACGGACATCCTGGGCTACGTACTGAGTTGAAACCTAGCTGGACAACACAGCAAGGTATTGGATCAAAAAAGCACTAACTGCAAAATCCCCAAGCTAACCTTCTGAAGAGACAGAACTCACAGAAACCTCCGTGCCACCTTGGACCTCTGTCCTGACAGGACACTGGCCTGTGAGAGTGGGCAGGAGGTGCGTCCTCCGAAAGAGCAGGGACTCACCAGGGGCAGACTCAGTGATGGGGCTCCGGGATCCCCTGCAGGACCGGGTGGTGGCTGGAAGCTCTGAGACCGCACACCTCCTCAGCTCCTCTCCTGCACTCCTTACCCCTGGGAGCCACACCTTACCTTTTCGCTCCTCCCTCCAGGTCCCTCCGTGGCCTTGGTTGGTTTCTCCTGCTCCACCCAGTTAATGCTGTTGGGGTTTAAGGTTTTCTTTGTGTTGATTGGTTTTTAAAGATCTCTAGCTAGGGACTGAGAAGAATTAGGAGGGAGTGAAAATCAGGAATTTAGTCATTGATTTACTCTATCAGCACAGGTTCAGTTTTTTAAACAAGTGGCTGTCACAGATGAGAGTGAAGCAGGGAAATAATTAAGCTGTCCCTGATTTGAGCAGGAATGGTCCCTGCCTAGGGTTCTTTGAATACATCAAAATTCTGACTGCTCCAGAGATAAAACTGCTCTGCACTATCAGAGTCCTGTGGCCCAAGGCAGCAGTTTCAGAAAGTTTCCAAACTTTCAACTTTGGAAGTTGCCCAGAGTAACAGCTTTACTGGAACACAGAAATGTGGGTCTAAGTATGAAACAAAGAAAGGCAGCACCTAAAAAAACAAATGAAGCTGGGCCAAATGGCCTATTCCTGTAATTCAAGTGCTCTGGGAGGCTGAGGTGGGATAATCATAAGATCAAGTCCAGCCTGGCAATTTCATGAGTAAATAAGACCCCTACACACACACCCAATACTGGGGATTGATCTCAAGACCTTTCACTTGCCAGACAGGTCCTGGAGATGTTGCTCAGTGCAAAAACCCTGTGTTCAGTTCACCAGGAAAAAAAAAAAAAATAGAACAAACAAACCAAAAACCGCAAGCACCTGAATATCCACGAATCTCTATATGTGTGTGTAGCAGGTAGAAAGTTACCACACTCCACTGTGTTATTCTGGGAGATAATTAGTTTCTGTGGTGCTGGGAAGTGGATCCAGGGCCTCCCACATGCTAAGTCCAGCCCTCTACACCGAACTACACTTGCACTGGAAATACTAGAAAGATATCACTTGTAGAAAATTGAGCCATGAAAGCCCTGGTACCTCTGAATCCTCTGAAAAATGTTTCTCAGAACAGGAAAATGAACACAAATTTAATGTGAGGCCCGAGGCACGGTGCATGAGATTCCATGTGAGAGTCTAAGAAAGACGCTGGAAGCTGTTGGATACTAAGCAAACCCTGGTTGTTCTGTTTCTCATCTCCCTTCCTCCACCTCAGCAGCAATTTGGATGTCATAAATATACCTTCTTTACCCATCTTGGTCTCGCTTTGCACTCTAAAAAATTATTTTCTCTTTAGTAGTTCTTCATATGAAAGACTAAACTTCTGCCCTCTAGGAACCTTTTTTTAATTTGTTTGAGGTTTCATTGGATATGAAAATCAGAAAAGAAAAATTGAGACCTTTAATTTGTTGTCGTTTTTGTTTTGTTTTCTTTCTTTAGTTAGTTATTTTGGTTTTTTGAGATAGAGTCTCACTCTGTATTCTGGGCTGCATTAAACTCACAGTGATATCCTGCCTCAGCCTCCTCAGTGATGGGGTTACAGGCATGCCCCACCACACTTGGCCCTGTCATTTTATTTCAGAAAAATTTCTTTCACTAGCCCAGGCAGCCTACAACTCTAATCTCAGAACTCTAGGAGGCCAAGTCTCCTAGAGTTCAGCCTAGCTTGGGTAACTTATTCAGTTAGCAAGAACTTGTATTAAAATAAAAAGAAATGCTGAGTATCTGGGGGCTGTAGGCCCTTGCAAAATTTCTGCAGTCAGGCTTTAGTCCTGAAAATGAAGAAAGAAAGAAAGAAAGAAAGAAAGAAAGAAAGAAAGAAAGAAAGAAAGAAAGAAAGAAAGAGAAGCAAAGAAAAAGAAAGTCAGACAGGCAGGCATGGGATGCAGCTGAGTGGTGGCTATTCCTTGTGTTCAAACCCTAGTCGAGCCCACGTAATGAAAAAGAAGAGTTGATCTGAGGAAGAAGCCATTCTTCCTTAGCCTGGTAGAGTGCTGGAATTATAGGGGAGAGACACCAAGACAATATTCCTGTATGATTTGAAGAGCAATTAATGTCTTTGGTATTTATGTAAGTGACTACACCAATATTTATCCTGAAACATCACTTCTTAACAGCAATTTTTTTTTTCTTTTGAGGCAGGGTCTCACTTTTGTAGTTTAGGTTGGCCCTGAGCTCAGCCTTGAACTCATAGCAGTCCTTCTGCCTTTGCCTCCCAAGTGCTGGGATGACAGGCTGAGCCACCACACCCGCACTAAGTGTGGTTCTGATTGCTGGTGGGCGTGAGCCTCCAGCATTGTTGCCTGTGGTGAACAGGTATGAACCTGGGCCCCTGCACTTGCAGGGCAGGAGGCAGAACTACTGAGCTAAATCCCTGCCCCCTAGCAGTAGCAACTTTACATACTACCCTACAAAATAGTCCTGCTCCAAAACTGCTCTCATCTGCCTGACTCACCAGCAGAGGGCAGGCCTGGCCCAAGCTGGGATCTGAGCTGCCCTGGAGGTGGAGCCAGGCTTGAGCTCCCAGTTGCAGCCCTGCTGGCTGCCACGGCTCTGTTTTTCCGCAGTCTTGATGAGATGGTGGCCCCGTGGGAAACTGTGTCACATCTGTGCACTGTGTCCCCTCTCCCTCTGTTCTCAGGAACAGCAGAAGGGTGCTGATGACGAGGCAGGAGAGCCGCAGTGCCTAGGTCCCTCTGCAGCTTGTCCTTGCGCTGTGTACAAAATGACCATAAAACATGCCTGTGTCCTAGTTTATAACATCTAGTCTTCTGAGATGTTAAAGAAGCTGCCAGTGGGTGACCACAGCAGACCTAGTAAACCGACCCTTTCAGTGCACTTCGACTTCTTGGAAGGCAGAAGCAGGAGGACCACCAGGAGATGGAGGCCTGGATGAGCTACATCGTGAATTCAAGACCAACCTGAGCTACATAGCAAGAACTTGTCTCAAAAAAAAACATTTTATAAGAAAGACTATTTGTTTCTTTGTTTGCATACTACAGAAGATCACACCTGGGACACTCTACCACTGAGCTTCATCCTCAGGTTCATTTATGCTTTTGTTTTGAGAGAGGATCTTATTAAAATGGCCAGGGTTGGATTGAACTTGCAATGTTTAGCCACAGCTTCCTAATTCACTGAGATTAGAGGCATGAACCTTCCTGCCTGGCTATAAAAGATCTTGCCGTCTTGTTTGTTTCTTTGTTTTGAGAGGTCTTGATATGTAGTTCAGGTTGCCCATAACTCGTGGAGATACTCCTGCCTCTGCCTCTCAGGCCCTGAAAATGTAGACATGCACCATCACACATAGTTTTAGGAAAGGCTGCTCTGGTTTTTTTTGTAAATATTAGCAAAATTTTATTAATTGTAGGAAAAGAAGCAGGCCCTGAGAGTTTTCCTTGGCCCAAAGAAAAGTATTAGGATACGTGTATCTCACAGTGCCAGGGAAGGCAACCTTGCAAGAGCAGAGAGTGATCAGAAAAGACTATTGTTGCCAACACTTATGTGAGCCAAACAGTGAAGCCCCTTTATACTGTTACTGGTGTGTATACCTGTCCACTGCACTTCTGTTTAGAAGAGCTTTCAAGTTATAGCCTTTGTTATGTGTGTGGGTGCCTCAGAAGTGTTGTGTGACTGAAGGAAATATTCTGTTATTATTGGAAACTTTGAGTCTGAGAAATGTTTAAAACTATGCAAGCTATATTAAAAGCAGAGGAGTGATGCT
>PVIR01024152.1:0-26241 GCA_004026965.1 Petromus typicus | reverse complement strand
AGTTAGGAAAATTGAATAAATTTTGAGTTTCAGGTATTTTTCCATGGTGGTTATTTTTCTTAACCGTTTAGTGCCTGCTGTTTCTTGAGTGGATTATTTTAGTTTGTAAGGTTAGATTTGTCAAGTTTTTTTTTTTTCTTAGTTGGTATTTTGTTTATTTTTATATGTAGTTATTACTTTAAAGGCATTTTTGAAGAAAACATGTTGGTTTTACATATTTCACTCTCACCATACAAGAGTCAGTGCTGTAAAAGACAGTCTTTCATGTCTTTGTAACTAGAAATAAATAGAGTTGGGAAGACTGCTGTTCAAGTGCACCTGCCTGTGTTTGTTGAATTGGCAGTTGTCCAGTTAATGGCAGTGGTAGAAGGTCTAGAAGAATACGCACATGTGTGCTTTAAGGCTAGTTTTATCAGTTAGCTTGCCTTGCCGGTTAGGCTACACCATCTCTCCTCAGGATGTCGGACACCCATTTGAACCTTTACATTGTAGGGTATCCATGTGGCTGAATGAGTTATCCTAAATTAAATTGTCTTTTGGGGGGGAGATATTTGTGATGATTTAAGCATATTCTTATTATGAGAAAACTTTTTTCTTAACTATCATTTGTATAATAATTACAGTGGATATTCATTGAATACTTAACCGTCTACCACCTTTATTATAAGTTGTTCTGTGTGTGCTGTTTGGATCATCAATTCATGAGTAAAATTAAATGCTTTTATATTTTGTTCATATGGCTAGCTAGTCTGCATTACATTATAAAACAACGATGAGGATTGTGTACACCTATTTTGAAATATTCTGTCTTCTTAAAGCAATGTTAATAGAAATCAGTGTGGCTTACAGTTTGACATATTTAAGGGTATGCTTATTACACAGAGATGATTCTTGAACAGAAGTGTTCCATCTTTCATGTAACTCTCCAAACTTTTCATTGTTCCCTGTTGGATTAGGTCCACGATCTGTAGCAGAGCATGTAATGCCATAATAAACTTGTCTGTCTTCTTCCACTTCAGCTTCTGTGTTCTGCCTTTTTCAGCTCCTGTTTCCTTCTTAGCTTTAGCTGTACAAAGCCAGCTCTTGTCCTCTAAGCCCCAGCCCGCCCTGTGCTCCATGGCTTCCCATCACCCTACCTTTTAGTACATTTTATGATGAGATCGGCTCTTTTAGCATCTCACTGTGTGGCTCATGCTGGCCTTGAACTCACTGTGTGGCCCAGGCTGGCCCTCAGCTTTCATTGCCTCAGTTTCCAGATAGCGAGATTACAGATATGTGCCACACACCCAGCTCAATTATTTCTTGCTATCTCTCATAACTATGCTGTATAAAACTTGCTTCTCAGACTTTTTTCTTCACATGAAACAAACTGTTCTTCTTATGCACTTTTTTGATTTTTTTTTTTTTTTGGTTTTTAAATTGATTTTATTGGTACAATTTATACACACAGTATGATCACATTTAACACTGAGAACTTGTGCCTGTGCATGACTCCGCATCTTGATTCTCATTTTTCACCTTTCCTCTGCTCTCCCTACAACTCTATGCACTGTTTTTTGTAGATTGTCTGCTCCTTGTGGGTAGATACTAAATCTTTTACTACTAGGCTCATCTAACAAACACTCAGTGAATATTCCATTAACATGAGCTAAGAAGCTTCCATTAGGAAGGAAATCTTGGCTTTCATCTAGGAGATGGTGTGACTGTCTCTTCCATGTCTGTCTCTAAACCAAAGTGAGTCCAGACTTAATCATTTTTGTCCTGGCTTCTGCGCCCGGTGTCAGCGATAGTAACACAGCAATTGTAGTTGTGAAGGTTAAGCAAAGCTTCTGTTCTGCTACTGTCATGCCTATCTCTAGGCCTCTAAAATAGTACTGTTTAATGTCTGGGGTGTTACATAAACTCTTGAGAATCTGTTCAAGGCTATATGTTCTTGTTTTGGTTTTTCTTTTTCTTTTTTGTTATACTGGGGTTAAACTGATGGTATTTGCATGAAGTTACATCCCCTGGCCCTTTTAATTTTTCATTTTGTGACAAGATGTCACAAAGTCTCTAAGTTGCCCATGCTGGACTCAAACTTGTGATCTTTCTGCCTCAGTACTCCAGAGTGCTGGGACTACAGATGCACACCATCAGGCCTGGCCCCAGATTCTCTTCTCTTTACAATACCATAGGCTTCAGGAAGTGCTGAACCTGTGCTCATGGGCCTTCGGGCCCTTGGATCCCTGGCTATAAGTCTCTCTGTACTAGTGACTCCACAGTTGCCACTGTATTTACACATACATTATGTGGTTCTTAATCTGATACTATGCTTTTAGTACATTTTAACAATAGTTTTTGTTTACTTCATAATTGATGGAAATTAAACCTTTATAATACAAAAATAACTTTTATATATCCTTGTATGTTATGCCTAAAAGCTCTGAACAGAAATTCATTCAAGGCTTTTCAAGTGAAATAATAACCTACAGTTCTTTCTGTATACATCTGTTTTATCACATGGCACTGTCTTTCCATCAAGGTGTACAAGATAAATGACTGTAGTAAAATAAATACAACAAATAATGTGTGTGTATGTTAAGCAATACTCTGGCCATGGTTTGATCTTTCTGGTGGTTTGGCCAGCTTACCATGGAGGCCATCTGTTACTCTACTACTGGTATTTTTTTAATAGGGTAAAATAATCTGCCAGAATACTCAGCCTTATAATAGTAATGTTAGCTTTCTTGATAGAGAAGTTTTATGTAAATTGATTAAAAATTAATAAGACACCTTAGGTTTTTGAATAAACCTGGTGTTTTGTACAAAAATAATAAATAATGCTTATTTTAAAAGATTTTTGACCATTGTGAGAGGAACATCAAGCAGTCTTCCAAGAAAGACAGTGTATGTATAGTAAAAACGATCTGATCTGTGGTTTTGTAACCAAATATTGATACTTGCACCATTTCTGCCAGGGCATTTTGACCTCTGTGGAGAAAGTTGCCTCATCAATTCTTACTTGAAAGAAGTTATGAATAATGGGTTGCTTTTACCTCTCATCTTCATATCAAGTGTCTGAGCCACTTGTATTTCTCTCATTACATTCATAACTACTTCATGACATTCATCTTTTTCCAAACGAAATAAATGTCTGACATATGACCCTTTCAGGTTTATTGCTCAGTGAAGGTGTTTACATGTTCAAGTGAGAACAAAAGATGTTTAACATCAAATATTTGATGTTTGAGGCAATAGAATGGAAATCATTTATCCTTTTGATCTAAAACATTATTGACATGTTTTTCCTTAATAGTGAGAGACCCTTATATAGATGGGGGCTGGTCAGGAAAGCATCAATGTGAAAGTAGCTATGTTTGATTTTAAGTAGCTTAAGTTGGTTTCAAAAAGAAGGCAAACTAAGTAGTTACATCTACACACTAAGTGCTAAATTGAAAACCAATGATTTAAAAATGTGTGATCTACATACAATGTTTATCCAGAATTATTTTCACATATTAAAAAGTCTTACCTTTGTCCTTTTACCTTCAGAATATAAGCCTCAGGAGGGTGGAGACTGCTATGCACATCTCTGTCTATTTGCTTACAGCTGTGCTGGCATAGAGACACCCAGCAAGAGCCTGTTGGGTATATACAAACTTGAGATTTATTAAATAGATTATTATAAAATATTAATGGGAAACACTGGGTAACTACTGTTGGGAAAGACCTTTATAATTCTGTGGGTTTGCTTATTTTAATATACTTACAGCTTCTCTTTCACTTAAAATTCCTGTTTTTGGATAATACAAAATTATGAGGATTAGGAAAACGGCAGAATAATTCAGTAGCATTGCAGATTCCTTTTTGTTTGTATTTTTCCTTTTATACAAATATCTTCACTCATCAGACAGAGGGTGAAAGCCTAGAACTAGGAATCCTGAATTCTAGAGTTTTTCAGGGGTGTAATCTGCAGTGGCTTGTTTTCTGGGGCTGTAGAATAGTGATATTGATTTTTAATATAAAGGCAAAATATATATTTTATTATATATTATGTAGCAAAATCTTGAGCTCTCAACAGACTCTTATTGGAGCAATTTATTTGTTTAGTTTCATTATTGGTGTTTTTCTTAAAACAAAGAGTTACCTCTGGAGATTCACATTAGCTTTGAGACTGTTTTCTGTTTTGAATTGAGCATACATTGATAGATTCTTTTAAAATGTCCTTTTTTGTGTGTATTGTGACACAATTGTTACTCTCCACAGGTGTTTTTGATTTGTAGGCAGACTCCCTCTTGTACAGCCTGGTTAAATACTGGGAGTAAATTCAGTAGCCAGGCTTATTTTAAGAAGATAATATGTACGAAAACCAAAAGTATTTCCTCATTTTAGTGACTATATCTAAATATTTAAAATGCTATTTGCTTTTTGTCTACTTCTCTCATTACCTATTATTTTACCCTTGTGAATAGAAAATTAGAAGTAACTGGTTGCTGTTCACAATGATTAAAGGAAGGATAGAAGACCTTTGTGAAACTTTTTTTTCCTGTGTCTTTGTATAGAAATCAGTTTGGAGGAGACAGATTTGGGTCTGAGAGGGATTGAGCTTTATGAGGTTGGTGAAGTTACATTATAAGAGAGATGAGAAGACACAGATGTGATACGTGGGCAAATCCAAACCTGAATGGAAAAGTTTATTATCACAGAGAACTGTCTCATTTTAAGATTTTGTTAAGAAAACCAGCAAAAAGAAGCACCTAGAAACAGCATCCTACAAACTCCCACTGTTGATGTCTGTCACAATTTGGTGTGGCACAGTTTGGCTGGATGGCTGATTGTTTCCTATTCGTTTCAGCTGGACACACTTGTGTTTGATCAGTTGCTCTGCAGCTTGGTGGCTGTGCTTCTGGAAGTGGCTGTGTATTAGCTGCAGGCAGCTGCTCCTAGAGCCTTTCTGTCATCATCCAGCCCCTGGCCTGGACTTGTTCTCTGGACGCCTCTGAGCACTTGGAAGAGAAGCAGTTCTCTTGAAGAGAGGCTCAGAATTCATACTCAGTTTCTATGTGCTGCTGCTTAGGAAATTGATTCAAAACCAAGCAGAAAAAGTAGATTCTACTCTTGGTGAGAAGAATTGCAAGCTTCTGTCTTCATTTTTCAGTCTACATTAGGCATTTTTGTATGATTATCTTCATTCGACAAACTTCATTTTGGATACTAAACATACTTAAGTTAATGGCACTTGAAAATTTTCTGTGAAAATAAGTATGATGTCTTGATAATTTTCTGCCTGATAAAGCTTCAGGTTTTTAATGCAACCACAGTGTGACTGCATTAAAACACACCTTTGAAGTATTCTTAATGTGTTTTCATTTAAACCAGAATCTTAAGAAGAGTTACCAGGAGTAGGCATGGAGTGTAAAGATGCCGAAGCAACAGTCCCCCATTGTTGTACATCATTCGAAAGCGAAAGAAAGAGACACTGTCTGATAAAGGCCAGTGAGGAGAAGGAGTTACTCACAATATTCTTTGTTCTAACAAAGTTATTTTGGCCATTAATGCCACTTCTCTTGCTAATTAATTTGCCAGAAATTATTCGTTTACTGCTTCTTTCCCTTAGAGAATGGAAAGACTTAGGGAAAATGAAATTGGAGATTCATAGAAGATTTTGGTGATACAAACATAGAAAGTAAAATATGGGAGAATGCAGGAGAATTGCTTTGGTCTTTTCAGACTTCTGGTATCCCTGCTAAAGTTTAAGCATATATTGAAATGTATCAAGAATAATTTCAAGGTGTATTTCAATGCTACTTACTATTGTGTTAAATTTATCTTATGTTAAAGTTGTTACTGGATCATACATGCGGTGGAGTAAATAAGGAAGTGCTAGATTGAAACAGAAATCTCAGGATCTGAAACAAATTTGTAACTATGGATTGACTAAGCATCCTGCTCTTATTTCTGTCTCAGATGTTGGGAATGGATATCTCTGAATACATTGAGATGGAAAAGGATACTCATGACCATCTTCCTTATCAGATTTTTTAGAGAAGTAATTGAGCCCCGGGAGCCATTTCTTCTGCTCAAAATGATGAGAAAAACAATTTTAAAAAAATCTTTGATGACAGTAAAGCATAAATGTTTATTACTTTGACAAAAGTTCAGTGGTCATTAATTTTTGAAGCAAATTATCCTATTTCTAACATATTCCGTAGGATCAAATTAAGATTTTGTAGCACTTAAGTAATAAACTTTAAAAAAAATGTATAGTCTAGAGGTTGGATACAGTTGCAGTGTTTGTAATCTCAGTTACTTAGCAGGATTGTGAGTTTTTAAAGCCAGCCTGGGAAATTTCTTGAGAACTTTGTCTCAAAAAGAAAGAAAGAGGGCTGAGGATTTAGCTCAGTGGTTCCAGCACCTACCTTGCAAGTGTATGGTGGTATGTAATCCTAGCACTTGGGAGGCAGAGGCAGGAGGATTGCCGAGTTCCAGGCACTCAAGACCAGCCTAAACTACAAAGCGTACTCAGGAAAAGAAAGGAAAGGAGAGGAAAGCCTACTGAGGAAAGGAAAGGAGAGAGGAGGGAAGTAGAGGCGAGGAGAAAAATGTAGAGGTGTCTCTTCACATGTAGTCATATGAACATCATTTTGTATTAGAGCATTATGTTTTCATTTATCTCCTTCAGGATGATAGATGATGTAAATTATTGCCTCTGGCTACCTAATCAGTACAGTTTGTGTAAACCAGAAATTTAACAAAACAGTTCATATCTCAGAGTAGACCATACAATCCACTTAGAAGAACATTTCTGTTGTTTAGCGTTTTATTCACATTGCAAATTCCCATATGAAAAAGTTGAATTGCTTTTCAGTTTATATTAACACACTAAGTTCAAAAGCAATAATTGTTCAATAATATTAAACATATTTATAATTTAAAATATTCTAGGAGCCATAATAAAAATAAAGGAATAAAACGAATTAATGGCAAGTATATATTTTTTAATTTAATATTTTATATATAATCTAACATATCAAAAAATACCAGTTCAAAATATAATTAAATGAGATCACCAACTTGTTTCACACGGAGTCTTTAATACTTACAGAGCATCTCAGATTGGACTAGTTCCATCTCAAAAGCCTGTTTGCTTTTATGAATATTTCTTTGTACTTACAGCTATCCTCTATAATAAGGGATGATATGATTGAATAGTAACTGAGGAAATGACTTACAAAATCTGGGAAAAAAATGGTGAAGGAAAGTATCATGGGAAAGTAGGTCTAAGAACTTTTAATAAGTTAATGAATCTAGTATTGCCAAAGAAAGTTGCCTAAGTCCTTAACTTTTCTGGACTTCCTTGTGAGTATTAAGAGATGGCACCAACAAAGTAAGGCCCAGTTTTTCAGGTGAGCCTGGGCCTCGTGGTCTAATCCTCCAGCAGTGTTTTTCTCATCTTTGTGGAAAGGGAAGTAAAAAGAGTTAAGTAGTTTTGCATATTGAGGTTGTGGATGCCAGGTATCCTCTTCTGGTGACATTAAAAGCCCACTGTGCTGATGCAAATTTCATGCTGATGGCATATACTAGATCCTGGCATAGCTTTTAAAAATATTACAGTGAAGCAGCTCTTGTGATGGCAAACTGCTGTCAGAGCTGGATGGAAACACATTTTGCATTTATTTGACAGAGGCTATTTCTTGCCATGTGTTAATGGATGTGTGAAAACAACCCTACAATTAATTTCAAGTGACAAATTTGTTTTTAGTTAAAAATTGTCCAGTGATAGCTTTTGTACAGTGGTGAATACATCAAATGTCTTTTCTTAGGATAAGCATCTCTTAGGCGGGTAGCTTCATTCAAGTAGTTCATTGGTTGTGTTTGGGTTCGATAGTATAATCCTAATATAATTTGAACATTGAGATGTAAATTTTCTTTATGCCAAATTACATGATGGTGTAAAATAATATTTTACAATGTAATTTTCCAAAATATTCAGAAGGAGTCCATTTTCAAGCAAAGTGAAATCTTTCACAATTTTTAATTTCTGTAATTAAATATCTATAAATCTATACAAACACACTTTGGAATTAAGCAGAATAAAAAGTAATTGCTATTGGTTAAATTTGATCTCCATGTTGTTTCAGTGGTATGTTTATTCTTTTCAGAGTAAAAATGGTCCAATATTCAGGTTTCTGACATTTTTCTGTGTAAATTTTGGGAAGTCTCCACTGGGGTGGCTTTTGTATTTATTTTAGTCATGGTATTTTCCATGCTGTTGGGTTTGTATGAACATGGAGAATTAAAACCTGCTATGCCATATTGTCACCACTGCCCTCTGTCTTACAGATCTACCTGTTTCCTTTGGGGGCTCACTAGTTTCTCATCTGAAGTTGTGAATGGAACTTAAGTAAATATGTTTATTTTGTGCTGGCCTCTGGCCAAGAAATCTCCTGTAGCGGCTGAAAGTTTTTTTTTCCTTTTAAACTCTTGCTGGGTGAACCATCACTATGACAGGTAAATGGCATTCCTCAATAAAGCTTAAGGAATAATAAAGCTCCCTCCCACTTCATTTCTTCAGGCCAGTGAATGTGGAGATTGTCTTGCTTGGAGCTCTATTGATTAGGTCTCTGCCTATCCAGCAGAAAACAGAGCTGCCCTGCGGCCATTTCACTGCAGGGGATTTGCTGCAGCCCGTGTGAAAGGGCCACGTGGGGTGTCATGATTACCTTATGAACGGGGATCAGCTCAGGCAGGAGAGTACGAATTAAGGACCTATTAACTTCTACAGGCTTCTCTTAAGAGTTGAAAAGCCCTTGGGAGTGAGGGAATAATACAAGGAAATTATTGCAGCAGCCACTGAAGGTGTCCTGCCATATCTCTGTGGGTGCATCTGTTGAATTGCAAATTTATTTCCTGCTGAGGCCTCTGCTTGGCTTTAGAAGTCCTTGTTAAGAGGTCCTGAAAAGGAAGTTTGAACATGATTATATAATGTTGATTCTTTTCTTCAACAGTTGACCCTCCATAGCATTGGGACAAGATTAGCAAGGAATTACCCTTAAAAAAAATATTCCTTATTTTAAAAAGAAAGTAATAGATGATCATTGTGAAAGCATGGGAAAATGTAGATTACTATAAAAAGACAAAAAAAAAATCTCACTACTAAGGCCACTGTCAGAACTTTTTTCTAACCTCTGGAAACTGGCACATGTGCCAACACTTTCCCACCGGTATTTGCTAGTTTTTTAAGAAAGAGCAAACTGTGCATACTATTGTCAGCTACACAGGCATAGGCCTTTAGTGATTATGTAAGATATTCCATTTCTTTAAAGATTTCAATCTTTATTGGTACATTCTATGTGCACATCATAATCACAATCAACAATGAGAATTTGTACCATTATATGACATGACTTAATTCTCATTTTTCCCATTCCCCTGCCCACCTTACACTGTCCCACCCCCTACATACATAAGCTTTGCTTCCTTTTTTTTTCTTTCCCCTTGTCATTTACTCCTACCCCCCCTTTGTAAGATATTCTTTTTGTTTGTTTTGAGACAAGGTCTCGCTTTGTAATTCAGGCTGGCCCTGAACTCACTATGTAGCCCAGGCTAGCCTCCAACTCACAGCAATCTTCCTGCCGCTGCCTCCTGAGCCCAGGGATTACAGGGGTGAGCCACTACGCCTAGCTGTAAGATATTCTTAGAGTGTGAGTTGGGGTCTTTGGCATGCCCTCAGAGAGCTAACCTGCAGTACTAGTGTAGCGTGTTTTTATGCATAAAAATTGTTTCCCTGCTTGTGTGTGTCTCCATTGTTCTAGTGTAAACAACCAGGGAGTGAAATTGAATTAGGTTTTTAATACAGATTCTCCATTTCTGTGCAGAAACAAAGCTCCCTACAGCAACAGGTCACTACTTTCTCTGCATTTTTATGGCCCTTGACTATTTGGGGTTAAAGATGGAAACTAAAGAGGTGCTGATTTCATAAGTGAAGAAAGTTACCTAATGAGTTATTGTGATTATTAATTTTATAGCTGTAGTTCTGCTTGTGTATTTGAAAAATCAAGGCTTCACAGACAAAACTTGGGGATAGTATTCTCTTATTTTGTTGACCTAGTCCAGATTTTTGTCTCTGGTGGCATTTTAAGGCTTAATTTTTTACATGATTTTTTTTTAAAGTCTCTGTCTCTTGTGGGTCAGGTAGATGTTCTGTGAGTTAGTGGATGGAGTCCCTTAAAGGCCTTAACTTTTCACTTTTCTTTATTATATGTTTTTTTAGAAAAATTGAAATGTTTATTGGTACATATACACACCATGATTGCACTCATCAGTGTTATATGCTTATTGTATAAAGTCATGTTTAAGACGAATTTATTATTAAAGCTGCTCTGAAGGCTTTCAATTAAAAATGTGGTATTATTTTTAAAGGCAAAGCAGTCCTTGTAAACTAATTCATTATCTCGTGTCTGTAGTTATTGGATATTCAGCAGTATAGTGATTGAATCAAACAGACTTGTCTTTTTGATGGGATGATTTGAGAACAGATGATCAGATTTGTTGTAAGCAATAAGCAGTTCTCGGGCAGCTACTCATTCATGTTAAGAATGTAAAAAAAAAAAAAAAAAAAACTGAAGCAGATAAAAGACACAGGGTCCTATCCACAACCCATTTGAGTGCAAGACAGTTGAATATCCCAAGAACAAAGTAACTAAAAAAACTTTTAGTTTAATTTAGGCAGTAGTTTCAAGAATTAGATATTAAAATGATGGGAGTTAATGCATAGTGCTGCATTTGAGCAAATTAGGCCCAGATGTTAGGAAGTTGCTTACTGTACACATCTGAACAAGCTGACATGACCTCACTGAGCCCTGAGAATACACACTCATTCACAGAGTCCTGGATATGTTATTCCTCCCTGGCTTAACATATTTCTATGTAATTCTGGTAACTCAGAGTATAGTTCGCCAATAAAACGCTTAGGCTAGAAAGAAGCACAAAAGAAAAACATCTCTATGTACTTTCTTCAGAATTGAGTGGAGAAGAAAATTTACAAATAATTCTGGTACCCCCACTTTCTGCCTTCCCGCACCACAGGGAGCTTAACTCGGAAGGGCTCAGTACTGAATGGCTGCATCTTTGATCATCTGGAAGTAAGAAATCCATTATTTTTCTAAACCAGACAATACTTGTCTGTTTTAATGGAACAGTTGGTGGATTACAGCTCTTCAGGGCTTTATTTCCAAATGCTTACTTCCCACGATATTTGAATTCTGATTTTAGGGATTGTCCAAAGTTAGCCAGAGTCAGAGAATTTAGAATACGAATCTGGGGTTGATGAATATATTAAAAAAACAAACAAACAAACATTGCAGTCAGTTTTCAGAAAGTACACCCTTACAGCAGCAGATTCCTTACAACGTGGGGCCTTAATATTTTGTTGGATGATTAAAAAAGGTCTTTTTTTTTTTGCTCAGCCTTTCCCCTGAGCTGCTTCTCCAGGCCTTTTGAGCCAGTGCCTCCCTGAGTTGCTGAATTACAAACACTGAGCTCACACTAGTGATCCTTCTGTCTTGATTTACCTTTGTGCTAGGATTATAGGCATCTGCCACCACGCTGGGGTAGAACTGACCCTTACAGTGGATAAGCAAATTTTCAGTATGTTATGGCGCAGACTATCAGAATGGAGAGTTCAAGATCTGCCAGTGTTTTATTTTAGAATAAAACAGTTGAAGAGAATAAGGTGTCTTGTGGAAGTTAACAAAAAGTCCTATGCTCTTCTAATGAAATGCTTTCCAACATTATAGAAATCAGTTATGTTTTAATCACAGAACTCCATATATAGAAAGCATTGTCCAGGTTAAAAATAACCTTGTTGGTTAAATGCTTTGAAAAGTTAAAGAAAGAAACCTCTAAGTTACATTCAAAGGAACATTTAACTGGGACAAACATTATTGAGTGCATAATCCTTAACTAAGGAACAATTAGAGACACTAAAGCATCCTCAGGCCTCATTTGCTAACTGTAAAATATGCTGCAATTGAAATCTGAATGATTTTTCATTCATGTGAAGTAAGAGTTTTTAATCCTTGATATATTTTATGTTTTTACTAAAAAAAAAGGAAGTTTGGCTTAAATTGCTCCCTCCCAGTATGTTCTTCACTAGCAGTTCCATGCGCGACCAAGCTATTTGAAATTTTATTTAAAAGGCGCAGCAAACCCTTCCTTACTGCTTATTCATTCATGAACCTTCAGGCTCTCTCCTTTCTGTGTGAGAAGAGCTTCATGGGAATGCCTGTGCCTTTTTGGAATGCTTTGTTTGATCTAAGTATAATGCCCTTGGAGTGCCCTTCCTGTCATGAAAGAAAGGTGAGGCCAGTCAAAGGGACCCCAGATAAGAGAGGAATGTGCTCCTTGGTTACCTCTGTCATTTGGACTTTGGGAGTATGACAGTCTACTTCACCTTTTATGCCCAGAGGATTACAGAGGGCAGTGGTTGATTTTTTTCCTGTTAGATACAGTGTTTCATATACAAGTGGGACTTGACCTGCTTATATCCAGAATTCATGACTTAATTTTGGACTTGAAAGAAGTTGCCAAAATGGTGAGAGACTGGCGTTTCCAGTGAGTCCCAGCTGAACAGTAGTGCCTGAAAACTGCACCTCCTTTGTGTGGTACGTTATCATCTCCAAAGGTTACCTTTTTTTCTTTAAATTTGCTAAATTTTTGTTTAATTTTGTTGCTATGTTCACAGCATTGCCTGAAAGTGTCTCACTCTGTGCCATTAATACTAGTGGGGTTGTCACCTCTCTGGTTACTTCAGTTAATGATTAACGTGTGGTCATTGACTTGTAGGAGGAATGCTGATTGCTTTGGAAAATACTTGGTAATTATTTGAAGTTTCCTAAAGGAGCTTCGCAGCTATTTGATTCTGTTGAAAGTGGGCCAAGTGTCAGTTCCACGTTTGTGCCTAGGAATGTCCAGGTGTGGAAAGCAGGCACATATTTCTAGGGAGGAAGCACAGTTACCTTAACAGTAGCTAGTGAGTCTTGAATGAGAGCCAGCAGGAAATTTACAAAAGTGCTTTCTCCCTCTCAGAGCCACAGCCGTGGCTCTTTTACACCTCCTTGTCAGCAGGAAGCATTGATGTGTACCTCCTGGCCTTCATCGGGGACTGGATATGGCTATCATTGGAGAGCATGTCTAGTCCAGATTGTATAGTTAAAGAAAGATAATATGTCTTTACCAAAAAAGCTCTGTTTCATAATGATGTAATGGAGTTGGTAGGAGAGACACTTATCCAGTGTAGTTTCATACAGATGCCAAAAGTTTCTTTCCTTTGAATTATTCCATGAAATTTCACATCATTAGAAAAAAATCAAGGAATAAGAATTTTAAGAGGAAAAAATTTGGTTATGATCAGTTGTTACAGATTTTTCCAAAACAGAACACTAGGCCTTAAAGGTTGAAGACTGTCAGACTTTCAGTGCTTTGTCTAGCCTGGTACTCAGAAATATTTTGATGTAAATATTTTATCCCAGTATTCCTTTGTTCTGTACGACATACAGGCAAGAACTTCCTGGTGTCCCTTCCTTGCCTGTGACTTCTTATCTTTCCAACCAGAACTGTGGTCTCCTCATCATGTTATGGTACCTCATGGAACTAGTTGGATATCAGTGTACCATGGTAAATTTTGTGGTAAAATGAACATGGTACATTTTGGCTAATTTCTTAAGTCCACATACATTATAGTTCTGTCTAACTTACCAATTTGTTTACTCAGTTACTTGCATAAGTGAATTGTGTAATGGTTATGTGTTGGCTCAGTGGAATGAATGAATTAGTCTTACTGTGTGACAGCTACTGAAAACAAGTGGAAAAATCCATCCTGTTAAGATTTTATACAGTGCTTCCATTCTTAAAGTTTCTGTGACAATTTCAAGGTTGTTATTCAGATATTTTAACCATGTTCAATTTTGAGGCGACTTCTGATCCCCAGAAGGGTTAATAACTTCAGTCAGTAAGTAGAAAGAATGAAGAGTGATCCTTCATGCATCTGTGACCTTAAGCAAAGCTCTAGCAAATTGAAATAGCCTACTATCGGGAAGGAGGCTGAAGGAACGGTGTGAGGAGAGACTGGGTAGGATCTCCACCACTGTGCATCAGCTGACCCTGAAGGATGAGAGCTCAGGAGAAAGCCTCTCACCCATGTCTTTGAGAGGGTAGTGCTGGGAGAATTTTAACAGAGGGAGAAAGCAAGCTTGGGTGAAGAGATGGTTCTAAGCCCAGTAGATAAAGGGGTGACACACAGACACACACACATGCATGCACGCATGTGCGTGCGTGCAGAATTTCAGTGCAACAGTGCTGGGAAGAAAATACAGTAATGTGGAGGCTTTCCTGTAGGAGTTGTGTGGTCTCCTTTAGATTTTCATGGTAAATGGAGGAAAAGAAGAAATAAAAGCTGGAACCTGAACTTGTTGAAGAGCTGGACATTGGAGTATGGTTTTTGACAACAGGGAATAGCAGTGCTGAAGTGCAGATGAGCTGTGGCCACCAGCCTCCTCGGGGCAGGTGAGGTGCTTCAGGTCCTGCCTGTGAATGCATCTGAGTGGTAGGGACACTGAGCAGTCTGTGCCAGCGTCTCCTGCCCCTTGCATCGCGTCTCTCTGCCTTCCCAGAGGTCAGGCCTAGCATCCTGCCCACTTTCCTGCGCTGGGCTGCGGCTCCTTTGTCCTATTGCTGACCCTTCTGCTGTCCCAGAAGCCCTGTAGTTAATTTTTATCCACATCCAAGCTTTACACCTGGCTCCTTGGGGACCCCTGTGACATCTGTCATTGTTGATAACAAGAATGAGAAAGCTATGTTCCTCCATCTTGCTCCATTTTCTGTTTCAATGATGTGGCAAACCAGTTTTCCTCTTGGGAAATAGACTTTCTTTTGGCTCTAAACCCTTAAAAATAAGGTGACTGCTCTAACTAGTTAAACAAATTCATTAATAGCCCTAGGAATTTCTTACTTGTTTTTTCTTAGTTTTGATTTTCATTTCACCTATGAAATGGGCCTTCGTGGTATCTTTAAAAAAAAAAAAAAGCGTCTAGCTCTGTAGTTATTTGGGGAGTTGAGGTCAGAATTTATGGCAGATCTAACTTCCACTCAAGCAGCAGAATGTGTGCTGTGTTGGGAACATTTAACACCCCCCACTTCCCTCTCTCCTGCAGTACTGGGGTTTGCATCCAGGATCTGCACACTTGGTTATTACTTCGCTAACTCTTTACATTTAAAATATTTTTTTTTTAAGGACAGGATATTGTTGGCGTTTGAGTTGCCCAGGTTGCACTTAATTTTGAGCTGCTTTTGCCTTAGCCTCCTAGAGTGCAGAGATTCAGGTGCCTGTCCCCACCCCCTGACTTTAGCAGTGTTTACATTGTTAATTGAAATGACTTCTTATTCTAAATTTAGTTTGTTTTGCATGTATCAGTCCCTTTTCAATTGGAGCATCAGGAATGCGGTCACTGTTAGTTTATTGTAAGTGAGACTCAGTATAAGTCACTAGTTTTAAAGAGTCACTTGATCTTTGAAGCTATTCTAATAGTTCTGCTTTAAACACTGCTTTCCTCATTCTGTGATTCTGGTAGTCATCTCTTTTGAATTGGTAATAACGTCTTCAAATTTACAGATGTTTGAGATTAAGATCTCATCTCTTCAAGAATAATTGTCAATCTTGATTTTTCTTAAGTATTTCAAGCATCAGAATAGACTTGAGATACTGATTACTTGATTTTTATCTCTTAAATGTGAAGAAGTTTGCCATAGCCAAATTGCCAAAGTGACACATTTATCAAAATACACAGTTGGGCAGTTACCAGGCATGCTGTAGAAATGACCGTGACTGTACTGTTAATAAGCTAGTTGTTTTAAGTGACAAACTTAGAACAAAACCTATATTCTCTCAAACTGGTTTCTTTCATAAGTTAGAAAATACTGTCTCCAATACTCTTGAGAAGTCACTGGGCATGTGGTTCAGTCATTGGTACACTTGGAATATAGGGCCAGGAGTACTTGATTTCTTAGCATTTTCCCGACAAGTCAGTATCTCAAAGATGGTATTACTGGCTCTTGTTTTCCCCAATAAAAAATTATTTCTGTCACCAACTAGAGATGCCATATTTCACCTTTAATAAAAGGTGGGTTAACAGAGCATGCACTTTAATACTGGTGCCTCATTTGTACTTAGCTCAGATTTCAAGAGATCTGAGTGCTTGCTATGACTTGGTTTCCAGCTCTGTAATGTAATAGCTAGTCATTTACCCTCTGGACTTTGCTTTCTCATCAGTAAAATAGAGAGTTGGACTGGTTGATTTTTATTGCTCTGGTTTAATTACATGTGTGTGTGTGTTTGTGCACTCATGCGTGCACACATGTGTGTACATGTGTGCTTTTGTTTGATTATTTAATATAACTGAAGCTGCAGGATTTGGGAGTATGAGTTTACCCCCATAGGGGCAAGTGAGAAAGAAGAGTATTACAGAAATGACACCACGTAATAGAAATGTGATTAGTGATTGATTATATGGTGTTATCAACAATTATAAATGTACATTATTGATACTCATTTCATGACTGTATTATGTGTATTAAAGCTTGTTGTTTTATCTTATTCAAAGCACATCTAGGGCCGGGGATTTAGCTCATTGGTTCTGGTGCCTGCCTTGCAAGTCCAAGGTCCCAAATTTAATCCACCATAACCACATACCACAGTGCCCGGCATGGTGACTCGCGCTCACCAGCAATCAGTACCACATTCTACAGTGCCAGGTGTGATGGCTCCCCTCTGTAATCCCAGCACTTGAGAAGCAGAAGCAATAGGATTGCTGTGAGTTCGAGGCTCGCCAGGGCTACATAATGAGCTCAGGGCCATCCTGAACTACAAAACAAGACCTTGTCTCAAAAAAATAAAAACACATCTATTAAAAATGTCTTAGTCTTTGCCGCTCACTACTGGTTATCTCTTTATGTCTCTTATTTTGAACAGTCGGGTCTGTTGGATTGTGTTCCTTTTGTTAAAAAAAAATAATCTATGGATATGCCAATATTATTTTTAAAAATAGACTTGTAGAATGAACATATTAAATCCCTTCAGTATTTGTTTTAATTAAAGATTAAAATTTTTTACTTAAAGCATGTACTGAGATAATTTGAGAACTATTTATTATCCTTTTAATGGTTTTTAGTTAACATAAGTGCATTAGTTTACTGACTCTTTGATTTTAGAATTTACCAAATTACAAAGATCATGTAAGTCATCCCTTGCTTCTGTTAGTTTTAGATTTAAACAAATAGTGGTTAAAGTAAACCAACCTAAATACTAAGATTGGAAAAAAAAAAAGTATGTGATTACTTCACTTCTTTCAAAACTGAATGAAGAAGAAAGTCCTTATCAGTTTAAAATTAATTTTTTAAAAAATATTTAAACTCATAGTTGGTAAGAAATTATATATACCTTTTTTCCTGATAACTGATACCATGAGTTAAAAAGTATTTGAGCTTGTTTAGAGAAACCAACAAAGTTTAAGTACTGCGCTTATCCTCCCCCTCCATTCTGGATTTGTACAGTGCTCAGCATTCAGAAAAAGTGCTTAGGAAAGTACCGATAATATTTAAACCATGAGGTGAGATAGAACTATTTCTCCGTTATGGAACTGGCATTTATTTTGTCATTAAGGAATATGTTTCAAATGTCTTACACATTCACCCAATTAAAACTTTAATCAAGAAGCATTAGTTTTTGTGTATATTTTCATCTTTGGTGCATACATTTCAGTAACCATTGTACTAATTATAACTAATATATACATATATATTAGTTAACTGTGTGCACTTTGGAATATGTTTCTTCTAGTGATTAATTTGATTATACACTTTGCAAATATATAGCTACATACTCTACTGGTGTGTATCACATTCTGTATCTTTTAATATCACTTTAAGAAATGTTAGGAGTATTGATAGAGAAAATCTTAAAGTGCTTCCCAGTACTTTGATAAAAAGCCAACTATTAAAAGCCTTTGCATTAATAAAGCAAAGATTATTGCTGTTAATGCTGTATTTTTAACTTCTCTTAATTTCATTTGTTTGCTGTTTTAAAAATTAAAAAAAAAATTACAGTACTGAAGGTTGAACCAACGGCCTTTCTGCTGGAACACATCCTCAGCCTTTAAAAAATTTTTTTGACAATGTTGAGATTGTAACAAAAAAGTAAGGAAACAAATTTTATATATATGGGGGGGTGGTAGGGTGGGTGGGGCTATGGGAAAAAATGAGAATTAAGTTGTGTCTTATACTGGTACAAATCCCCATTATGGAGTGCAATCATGATGTGTATATTTAATGTACCAATAAAGATAATTTTTAAAAAATTCAAAAAAATTTTTTTTGAATTTTGAATTTTGAATGTTGAGATTGTAACAAAAAAGTAAGGAAACAAATTTTATGTATATGGGGGGGTGGTAGGGTGGGTAGGGCTATGGGAAAAAATGAGAATTAAGTTGTGTCTTATACTGGTATAAATCCCCATTATGGAGTACAAGCATGATGTGTATATTTAATGTACCAATAAAGATTTTAAAAAAATGAAAAAAAAAAAAAAAAAAACCAAAACATTTTTTGAGACAGGGTCTTGCTACGTTCTCCAGGCTGAACGCAGACTTCCCATTGTTAAGCCTCAAGTTCCTAAAAGGCCAGAGTTACAGCTGTAATTGCCACCATTTCTGGCTTGCTTTTTTTCCAAATCTGACATATGTTATCTTGAGATACACCAATCTATTCTTACACAGCCTTTTCAGACATTAAGAATTATGTTCTCTATAGTAAGACTTGGCAGCAGTCGTTCTCTGCCTGCTTTAACTCTGTTTCTGTGTACTATTTGGGATTTATTTCCTGTTTCTTTGAAATAGTGCAGGTTAGGTCATTCGTATCTATCTATGCATTACAGTTACAGTCTTGGTTATATTCAGTTTGTGAGTCACTACGGCATATTCTAGGAGATTTCTTAATTCTTGATAGTTCTTAATTGTAGAATATAGAGAAATACAGGTGTGTTCTCTGAATTGAAACACATCGAATTAAAAATTTTTAGTTATACGAATACTTCGAATTTTTCTTCACAAGAAAGTCAAGTTAGAAAACAAGTACATGAGGAAATTAATGCAAATTCATATTTTGCTTCAGTAAGATTCTTAGTAAGGTTAAATAATTGGATCTTAGAGTACATTTCAGTGATTATTTATGAGTATTTAATTTGAAATGTTTCTTAGCATATAAAGTGATACCTAAATTTCTCCTAAATTGTCAGTTTTTACTAAATAATATTAATTCCTAGCAAAGTTAGTCTGATCTAAATTTTCTGAGTTCTTACAGATTTTGGGTCAGGCAGAAAAGCAGATATTGAAAGTAGGTGAATTTTGCCAAGAAATTCTCTTCTATTTTCAATTTTTTTTTTTTTCCAAATTTGAGAATTGCTTTGTGGTTAAAATAGAATTTAGTAGAGAAACAAGTTCTATGCTGTCTTTTGGGATCAGAAGTACAGGCTCAAGCAAAGGAAAACGCCCCTGGGAAGTAGACAGGAAAGGGTGTGGAGATTTATACAGAGCCATTACCACAGGTGCCCACAAGTAAATGGCTGTTTTATTTGGTTCGGTTGGTATTCAATTCATGTAGAACACACGTTCCTTTTTGCATAACTGAATTGCACATGGGTCTTAGGCTTTATTTTAAGAAAAATAGTTGACATTTTCTGAGTTTAAAATTTGTTTCCTAGGCTCTTAAGTAGATAAACCTTAGAACCAGGAAACCTGCCACATGCTTTCTAGGACTCTTGGAACAACTGTTTCTTTGGAGAGGAGCTGTGTGTCACAGTGACCCCTGTGATGCTTGCTGTGGCAGGAGAGAGCTTCATTCCATTCCTTCTTTAGCGAGGGACTGCTTTCAGGAGTTGGCATTAGGCTTAGTCATTTCAACTGACATTTTGATCACTGAATAGTGCCTTGTCTTCATATTGGAACACACTTTGCAATATAAATACTTTAGGCAGTTGTTATGCAGCTTATGAAAACCTGTAAGTCACTCTTTTAAGGGTTGCTTTTATAGTTCTGGAATCTCATAAATTCTGTTGATACACATTAGGTTATTTAACCCTTTATACATGTTAATTTTTAAAAGATAATTTCGTACACTTCATAAACACAGATACTCTTTTTGGAAAAACTAAAAAAAATATAAACAGAGAATAAAATCTAATTTTTATAACTGCTATTTTAGCATATATCTTACTTCATTTTTTTTTTTACAAAATGGAGTTATGTTGTCATTTTTTATTTTATTTTATTTATTAATTTTTTTTTTTTTTTTTGAGACAGGGTCTCTCATTATAGTTCAGGCTGGCCTTGAGCTCAGCCTCAAACTCACATCACAGCAATCCTCCTGCCTCTGCCTCCTGAGTGCTGGGATTACAGGCCTGAGCCACCACGCCTGGCACCGTAGTGGGTGGTATGTGGTACTGATTTCTGCTGGGTGTGAGTCTCCACACCCAGTATTGTATGTGGTTACCAGGGAATCAAACCTGGGCCCTTGAGTTTGCAAGACAGGTGCCGGAACCACTGAGCTAACTCCCTGGTGCCTGTTGTCATTTATTTAAAAAAAAAAAAAAACCAAACTTATTGTTACATATTTCATCATAAAATTGAGGCAGGAAGGCAACCTCGAGACACTTATGGCTTTGTGTAAGACCTATTTGTAAATGGAAAATAATTATTAAGGAATAATTGCTGAAATATGATGTATTCAAACAAATGCTCTTTTTCTTCTTCCTGCTGTTCTGAAAATACTTTACTTTCCGGTAAAACTTTATTTTTCTCTTCTCAGTTTTCTGAGTATCATGCACTACCTGGTATATGTCAGCACTCAAGTGTTTTGTGTTTGTTGTTTGTTTTGTCTTTTCTTTTCAGATACAAGGTCTTCATGCATAGTTCAGGTTGGCCTTGAACTCCTAGTGATCCTCCTGCCCCTGCCTCCCAAGTGCTGAAATCCTAGGTGTACACACTACCAGCCTGCCTACTACACAGTGTTCGTATAATAATACCAGGTTCTGGATTTTCTAGCAAGGGCCTGGAAACAGTAAACAATGTGAAAACCTTATTAAAGAACAAGGTATTATTGGGTCATAGTCTGAAAAATTTGTTAAATTAGTTGAGGATTAGATTAAAAAATCATTGAAATTTCTTTTCCAACAAGATTTGTTCCTTAAAAATTAGTTTTGATCTGATGCAAAACTTTTACAATAGGTTTACTGTTTACTACTGTGTATCTCCCAGCTCAGCTCACATTTAGTCGGCTCATTTTTATGTAAATAGATGATATAATTTAAAAACTTTCTAAAAGTAGTAGGGAATTCTTTTTATGTATCTTTTCCTTTTATTGTTCTAAATGAATTTAGTCACATTGGATGCTTGAGCTTTCCACAGATGACTTCTCTTTAGCTTGAATTAGTTGAATTTGTAATTTCAATTGTATTATTCTTCCTACCACGGGCAAACTTTGGTTAGAGTGTTGATATTTTCCCAGTGAATAGTTACAAATTTATGAAGATGTCCTACCCGGTGTTACAGAACGGGGCTCAGGGTTTCAGGGAGACAGCCTTGCTTTCACAAACAGTTTCCATGCCGGTTACATCAGCCAAGTGTAAGTTTCCGGCTTTTCTGCTTCTGAGAGTGAACAACTTCAGAAAACTTAGCTTTGGAGATTTAAAGGAGTTATTAGTTATGTAGACCGGTGAATTTTCAACCATAAGTTTCCTCTTCCAAGTAATGGAAATTGGCAACTATTAACCTTCAGAATAATTGTGAATAAACTATTTCATATACAAGTCTTAAGTGTGCATTCAGTAAACACAAGGCAAGAAAAGTAATACTGAAATCCTCTACTTTCTAAAATTTAAAACATACTTCTAGAAACATTGCTTTCTATATGGAAAATATTTTTTAATGTTTGTATTTAAGGCTGTATTATATGTGGTTTTATCCACTTAATAGATGTTCATATGATAACTTCTTAATATTCAAGGATGATCCTCTTTAAAGAGAGCTTAACCATAAAAGCCCTCATTAACAATATTAATGATCCTGACAGGAAAATCAGAACTTAGATTTATTTCTCAACAAAGCATGAAAACAGGGTTTAATAGAGCCTGCCCTGGGACTCTTTGCAGGGCTAAAGAAATCCCTGAGCTTTGAAACATGATGCTTACAATCTGATTAGGAACTTAATTAATATGAGTTCTGCTATGTTTTTAAATATTAAAAAACTTCCTTAGCTCCTTTTAATATTATGGCCACAATTTTAATTGAGTTGATACATATTTTTTCATTAAAATGATTTAAAAGACAATCAAAATAATGAAAAAATAATCAAGATGATAGTTGCTATACAACAATTTTCTCCTAAGTCCTTAACTTATGACCCAACTTTAGGTGATATCATTATAGACTTTCCTAGACCTAAAACTTTTCATGTAATTTTAGGTATATTTTCAAGTGTTAATTGAATTCATTGCAATGGACACTGTTAAACATCTAGTAAGATTAAGTGAAATAGAGATAAATACTTAGAAATGAATATGTATGTTCTTATTTCCTTCTCATAACAGGTAATGTACACGAGCAAACCTAGACATCTGATGTATAGTGTGGGAACAGTAGGTAATAAAATTGTATTGTTTGGAGATTCGTGCTGATGAATGGAATTGAGCTGGATTTGCCTTGAAGATAAAACCAAAAAATGTTTGTCATGTGAGATGACAGAGATATTGATTTACTTCACTGTAGTAAGTTTTTTACTAGTTGTATGTATCCCATTGCAGAACTTTATATATCCTTACTATACCAAATAAATTATATTTTTAAAAAAGGATATGCAGGATACAGAGGCTTAAACTTTTACTAACGAAACTTTTAATAACAGACTGATACCTATGTTTTTATTGTGTGCATCTTAAATATAGATTTAAAATCCATTTTATTGAAGTTTACAAGCTTAAAAATTATTTAGGTTCATTGGAATATTTTTGTCCTGTGAATATTTTGAGTTTTTTTTAATTTATATCATTGTGTTTGTAATTATAAAAATTCCAAACAAAACTAAACATACACAGAATGTTTTAGAGACAAGTTTGTATTTTTCACATAATTTGGGAATCCGTATAGTTAATGCACACATCTCCCTTTTTAAGGCTGTATGATATGAACCATCAAATACTAAATCTGAACACTCTTTCTCTTGGTATTATGACATGTGCTAATCTATCCACAGTTTCAAGGGTTTGGAATATAGTGAAATGACTCATTTCCATCTGGCCCTGCATTTTTGAGCTCCACTGATGTGGGAACTTCTCTGGTAACATTTGCAGGCTATATTCAGTTGTCACACAGGCTTCACTTAAGTTAGTGGACAGAGACTCGCGGACGTTTAGCATGGTGATCTTGGGGCCAGACTTTGGAAACTGAATCCTATTTCTAGGACTAAACAACATATAACTAGTAGCTAAGTTGTTTATACTGCCTTAGTTTCCACATCCTGTTACAAGATTTATCATATTACCTGATCTACACAGTTTTGTAGGGATGAATGAATAATCCACATAAGAAGTTCTTAAAATAAAGCTGTGGTTCTTCTACAGAATGGAGTATTACTCTGTTATAAAAAATGATAAGTTTGAATCATTTATACTTAAATGGACATACCTTGAGGATATCCTCATAAGTGAAATAAGTAGGTCACTGATAGGTAAATGTTGCATCTTTTCTCTGGTATGAGAAAGTAAAGATGTAAATGAGCTCTAGAATTGTATGTTATATATTGTGAAATAGAAAATACTCAAAGTGAAGTAGGGTGAAGGGGGAAAAATAATGAGATTATAACAAAAAAGAAAAGAAACATTTTATGTATATGGGTGCGGTGGGGTGGGTAGGACTATGGGAAAAAATGAGAATTAAATTGTGTCTTATACGGATACAATTCCCATTGTGGAGTACAATCATGATGTGTATGTAATGTACCAATAAAGATTTCAATTAAAAAAATAGTATATGGCTCCCGATACAGAGGTGCAGCCCTATAATCCTAGCACTCAGGAGTCTGAGGTAGGAGGGTTACCTGATAGACATCCTTTTAAAAAAATGTAAATAGATTTACAAAAAAATTGAGTAGAAAATGAAATTTGCATAAAGCCTTTACCCTCTCCTACACAGTTTGCCCTATTTTTAATATATTGTGTGTGTGAAACAATTAAGGAATTAGTGTCAGTACACTTACATTAACTGAAGTGCTCACTCAGCTTGTTCCCATCTTTTCAGTTTTACCTTGGGTACCTTTTCTGGTCCAGGACGCCCATGTCATTTAATCTACTTGTCTCCTTAAAGTCTTCCCTGGCTGGGACTGTTTCATATAATTTCCTTGGTTTTATTAATCATTCTTTGACATATACTTATTAAGTACACACAGTTTACAAGGCTTTAGACAAAACCTTCTACTTCACTTTTAAATTTTACTTTTAAGGAAAAAAAATGAATGTCTCATATAATTCTAGAACTTTGATTTTTCCATAGTTAGCAGAAAAAGTTGAGTAACCATTTATAGATTAATTATAAAAACATAAATACTGTGTACCTAGTGTGTAGGGTGTAGTATCCTGGTTGTTTTTAAGTGAGTATTGCTTTTTATATTTGAGACAACACTTATTTCAAAGAGTTATTCTTTTCTGATTATGAGAAGTTGTTAGAGAACATTAGTGCTTATGGAGAAAATAGCATTAAAAAGTGTTCTTGTGATTGGCTGAATTAGCTTTTTAAATATATTGGACCTTGGTCCAGATGTGCTCCCAGAGACTTCTGCGGCAGAGGCTTGATCACTCGCCCTGACCCCTGCTGGGTGGTCATGAATCCTGTAAGTGCTGGGGCCTGACTGGAGGCAGGTGGGCCCTGAGAGTGTGCCTGATGCCGCCCTACCTCTCTCTTCCTGGCCATCTTGAGATGGGCACCCCCTCCACCATAGGCATTAAGCCTTATGTACTGCTTCACCCTGGCTTAACTAAAGGGCCAGTGTGTCTGAGCGGAACAGATGCCTGCAAAACAGAGCCCAAATACACTTGCCTTCTGTGTCTTTGTTTGCAGAACCCGGGATCAAACTCAGGACCTTGTACTCGCGAGGCAGGTGGCAGCACCACTGAGCTGCATCCCCAGCCTGAAAGTTTTCTTCTTAAATTGTCTCCAAATTTTGATATCGTAATAAAAGCTAGCACAATTAAAAAAAAGTAGTGTCTTATAATCAAAATGAAAAAGGCTGGGGATATAGCCTAGTGGGAATCACTCAGTTTAGTTCCCAGGATCTCCAAACCAGACCAAACAAAACGAAACAGCACAACAAAACAAATGTTTGTGGTGTGGAATATCAGGAGGAATCCATTTACTAATTTCAACCATGTTGCTAATTAGAAATATTTTTGAGTTGGATTGTCTGAAAAGTCTAATGACAAGGTTCTATTGATAGCTTTAGCACAGGACTTGATAGAGGCCAAAGTGTGTTAATCATAGAAAATAGGAAAATTCCGGGAAGACGATGAGAGTCAGGTAGAGTATCTTTGGCTGATTTAGTGGCTACGACCATGTCAGTCTTGCTCCACCATGTCAGTTGGTGGACATACTGGCCTTCCCTATTCAGAGATAGTATTTGAGTCCCTAGCAACATTAGCTCTCTATAGTCAGTAGTAAAAATCAGTTTCTCTTGAAAGCCTTATTTATGTTTTGACAGTTTCCTCAAACATCCAATTCTGTAATACCTGAATATCTGAATATCAAATATCCAATTCTGTAATATCTGAATTATCCAATTCTGATAAATTTGGGCTAAATCAGGAAGAAGACAACATCAGTATTGGTTCACTTAAGTATACAGCTATTCATTGTTTCAGAAAGTAATTTTGCTGCGAGCTCTATTTTCACCTCTCTTTGTCCAGTCCTTTTAGAAAGTACATGTTGATTTTTCATTCTCCCTTCAACTGAGTTATTTCACAGAATTCATCATGTTTTAAGTCAGTTTCCATAGTGACATCTGGTGGTAGATTTGAAATCCTAGGGACTATGTCTGGAATTGTTAGTGTGACTGATTAGCTCCATAATTCCAGCTTCTTTCACATTTTTCAGCCTATTAACAGTTTTTTAA
>PVIR01024151.1:0-26255 GCA_004026965.1 Petromus typicus | reverse complement strand
AGGGTTCCAAAATCCAGCTAGGCCTGGACAGTTGAGAAGAACTTGGCCCAAATGAAAAGTAGAAGGGCCAAGGGTGGGGCTGGGGAGTTAGCTCAGTGGTTCCGGCGCCTGTCTTGCAAGCGCAAGGGCCTGGGTTCGATTCCCCAGTATCCACATACAATACTGGGTGTGGAGACTCATGCCCAGCAGCAACCAGTACCACATACCACAGTGCTGGGCGTGGTGGCTCACGCCTGTAATCCCAGCACTCGGGAGGCAGAGGCAGGAGGATTGCTGTGATGTGAGTTGGAGGCTGAGCTCAAGGCCAGCCTGAACCACAAAGTGAGACCCTGTCTCAAAAAACCCTAAAAAAAAGAAGGGCCGAGGGTGTAGCGCAGTGGGAAGGTCCTGGGTCCGATCCCCAGTACCAGGAATAAAAGAAGTTCGTTTTTTAATGTGAAATATACATATTATAACTTTTCCTCATTTTAACCATTTCAGAATGTGTAGCTAATGGTGGTAAGTATTATCACACTATTGTGTGACTCTCGCAACAATCCACCTCCAGATTTTTGTCTTTTTTGAAGCAGGATCACCCTGCCTTGCTTCCCTTTCCATTCCTCAGGTCCTTGTGCTTGCCAGGAAGGCTAAATTCCCGTCCGGCTTGTGCATATTTCTCTTTGTTGTTTTTCTGTACTTCTTTCTTTACTGCTAGATTTATTTATTTGCTAAATTTACTTCGTAGTTATTATGTAGTTTCTTTTTTGTTTTTTCTTTTGTGGTACTAGGGACTGAATTCCGGGCTTTCATGCCGAGATTTACACCTAACCCTTTATTTTTTATTTTAAAGACTCTTGCTGCGTCGCTGGCTGACCTGGGCTAGAGTGGAACTCGCAGTTCCTTGCATCAGCCACCCAGAGTGCTGGGACCCAGGCAGGCACCATCATGCTCCTCTCGCTACATGCTCCCTTCCTTATCTGCCCGTGCTTATACTTTTCATAAATTTTGTTTTCATTCTGGTCATGTATTACATGGACGACTGGGCAGCAACACAGGTCAGAGGTTGAGTGCTTGCCTAGTATCAGCAAGGCGCTGTATTCAATCCCCAACATTGCAAAACAAACAAACTAAGGGCAATCTGGAAGGCTGAGGCAGGAAGATCATAAATTCAAGCCCAACTTTGGCAACTTAGTGACTTATTCTTTCTCAAAACGAAAAATTTAAAAAGGTTGGTGATATAGCTCAGTCTCAATGCCAGTCCTCAGGAAACTTTCAAACAAACAAAAAAGCCAGTGGTAACTCTTCTCTAGACACATTTTACTCTGACAGAGTTATGGATATAACTGCCAGTGCGATGAGTGTTTGTCTCTTTCTATAGCCACACTTAGAGGACTAATAAAGGAACAGATTTATTCAGGGTTATGAAATGAGAAACAAATGAATCATATTTTCTTTTTATAGAATCCTAGTAATTGTTATATAATAAACTACCTCTCTGCTGGACTGTGGCCATTCCTAATTTTAGAAGCCTGCTGGCAAATCTGAATCATGCCTGACAGAGATGATCATGTTTTTGTCAAAAGAATGGACAATTTAGGGTGACTTTATTAAGTGTATAGCTGAGTAACATTAAAAAAAATCTTTTAAAATTTAAATTTGATTTGTTTTAGCTTTGTAGACATACTCTAGCTATGTAATTCAGGCTAGCCTTGAATTCATTAGGTAGTCCAGGCTGCTCAGCCTCCCAAATGCTGGGATTACAGGCATGCACCCCCACGCTATTTGTTTTATCTTATAAATTGCAAAAAAAAAAAAAAATTTATATAGCCTGCAGTAGAGAAAATAAATATACATGACCTCGTTACTCTAGCTGTTACTCATAAGATCCGGGCAGTGGACCTTGGGCCCTGGCCAGAAATCCATAATGTAGTCTGTGTGAAAGTCTGTCCAACAGAGACTCCTAAAATGACATAGACTCTTAAAACAATGAGATTGTTCTGAGGACAAGTGAACTTGGATGGAAGAGAAATAGTTCTGTGGAAGCAGGAGCAGCAGGAGCACAGTTGAAGAGCACGAAGTCCCCGTAAGGACCAGGGCCTGAGCTGGGACTGAGAGGTTACTTGCCGACAGCAAGGTTTACTGTCTTGGACTCCACAGGTTTCCAGTTCTGGAACTGTGTGTTACTCTCCATACACCGTGTTATTATCTCTCCATAAACTGCCATTAGCTACAGCAGCTTGAGGCCTAAAAGTGGACGGTGTACAAAGCCATGGAACTTGTTTGTTTTGTACTGGTCTGGATGAGGAAGTTCATGCTCACAGCTTCAGTCTATTGAACTATTTCTCATGGCTTCAGGAAATAAACATTTTTTGTCACTTATGTTGCCATATTACTTTCTGAAAGGACTGTAACAATTTCTTGGCAAGATTTTTTAAATTTTAATTTTTATAGCCCGTGATTGTGGTACAGAATGATCACACCCATTAAGGGAGTTCATGCATACCCATGACACCACTTAATACTTTTTACATTCCCTTCTTCCTTCATCTTATATTAGCAAGATTTGGGTACAGATTTTACTATAACTTTTCTAAAATCCCTTAATTTTACCAGTATTCATCTGTGCTCTCAAAGCTTTCTTAGCCTGTATTTTTTTATTTGATTAGTTTTTGAGAAAATCTTGATCATCTTCAGTAGTCCTCCTGAGCTGAGGGCCAGCAGAATCAGCTCCAAGGCATGTCATACAGCAGTGTGCAAATCTTGGATCGCATTTCTCCTGTTAGTGCGCCGGAAGCAGAGACCCGGATGTGCATGAGCCGGTGCGCACGCGCACACAGGACTTCACTGCGTCCTGCTCAGGTTTCCACATGAGGTTTGGCTCTGACTCCGCTTCCTTTCTGTCATCTAAGGATGAAATAACCCAGAGAGCTTTTTGGTCCTTAGACTCATTTTTTCCACTCCAGCCCACCTCAAAATGCCAACCTAATGCTTTTGGGTGCTTCCACTGTGGTACAGCCGTGGCATTAGGAAGGTGTCTTGGGATTTCCTTGTGACTGGAAGTTACGGGCTCTGAATAAAGCCCAGGCTTCCCCTTTTGTTTAGATGGTTCTAATGGTGGAGATCCTTCCACAGCAGTGGCAGACAGACAAACAGGAAGCATAGTTTACTTTTTTCTTGGATCCTCTCTTTTCATCAGGTTGTCTGCACAAAAGCAGGAAAGGTCACGTGGGAGGGTCCCACTAAGATGGTGAGTGAGCAGAAACTTTTTCTGACCCTCTCCGTGTGGAAATCTTGGACTAAAGAATAATAATGATGATGATAATGATTTAAGGGATATATACCTGAAGTCAAAAGCAAGGGAAAAAAAGTTCTAAAGAAACCTATAATCATAGGCATGGTGTAAGCACCTGGAATCCCAACTATTCAGGAGGCTACGCAGAAAGTCACAAGTTCAAGGCCAGCCTAAGCAGTTAGTGAGATGCTGTCTCAGCATAAAATGAAGAGTGCTGGGTGTTGCTCACTGGGGAGCATTTGTCTAGCATGAGAGGCTGGTGAACAAGACACTTACAGTTACAGAAGGAGTTGAAGCTTCCCGAAGTGGTGCCGCCTTCAGACTGGGGCAAATGCAGGGCTGGGAGTTGTGGTTGAGGCTGCCGTTCTGTGCCCACAGCTATGAAATGACCACATGCCTAAGAAAGGGACAGCACAGCCCAAGGGTCAGCATGGCTGCATATGTGACCAGCCTGGCCAGGAGGGGAAGGAACAGGCAGAGGAGATTTTGGAGCTGGGGGCACAGGGAACTGACAAATTAGTAAGAAAATACATGAAACCCACAGGACAGGTGTATCGATGAAAGCGACAATGATATTATCCCACATGCGGGCTTCTGTCATCACTCGAGCTGAGGAGAAACTCAGGTGAGGAGCACTCAAGTCATTGTAGGAGAAAGGATGCCCCTGAGAGGATGCGGTGTTAAGGTGTTACGTGAAGTAACTCAGACCATGGCTGAGATAGCTCATGGTTCTCTTACATAACATCCCAATTCCCCCCCCATGTGTATATATACTATATAAGATATATAGTATATATTATTATACAATTTATATTGTATATAATTAAATAAGACAGATAATAGGAAAAAAGAGGGAAAAATGTATTGTAATCCATAGGGGATAGTGAAGTGTACCTTGACTTAGTACAATTGTCTTACATGATTTATATGTTCTTTGGCCTATTAGTCTGATTTTCAGTCTGCATTTATTGTATTATAATTAACTTTATAAGGCTTTGTGAGAAATGAATTTGATGTTGGAAAAATAAAAGGGGGATGTGGGAGGGAGAGGAGAGAATTGAAATGTGTTATGTACATGTACCAATCCCCTACAGAGAATGTAATAATTATGTACTGCAAATATGTACTAATAAAAGTGCAAAAGTACATTTTTATGTTTATTACATTTTATGTTCCAGCCAGATTAAGCTAAAACATATTAATCTGTATAGATTTGCTAGTGATATGGGACAATAATAAAAAACAAAGACTCTGAAGCTAAAAGGTAGTTAATTGGATAGAAAAAACAATCAGATTTCTCATCATCATTAAAAAAAAAACAAGGGGCAGAAATAGGAAGCGGTGCACACCTCTAATCTCAGTACTTGGGAAGGTGAGGCAGGAGAATCCCAGCAAGTTAGAGGTCAGTTTGGGCTACGTGATAAGTTCAAGGCCAGCCTGAACTATGTAGTAAGATCCTATTTCCAGAAAACCAGGAGAACCCAGGATTCAGCTCAATGTTTCCAGCATCTGCGTAGCAAGCACAAGATCCCGAGTTTGATCCCCGGTACCACTTACCATAATGCTAGACATAATGGCTCAATCCTATAATCCAGCAGTTGGAAGGCAGAGGCAGGAGGATTGCTGTGAACTGGAGGTCAGCCTGGCCTAAACAATGAGTTCAGGGCCAGTTTGAACTACAGAGCGAGACACTGTCTCAAAAACTTAAGAAGAAAAGAAGAAAAGAAAGAAAGCAAGCAAGCAAGGAAGCAAGCAAGCAAGAAAGAATGAAAACCAGGGCCAGGGATTTAGCTCAGTGGTTCTGCAATCTGCCTGGCAAGCTCAAGCTCCCAAGTTCGATCCCTGGTACATACATACTACAATGCCAAGCATAGTGGCCACGAGTTCAAGGTAACCTTGGGCTGCATAGTGAGTTCAGGGCCAGTCTGAACTACAAGTGAGACCCTATCTCAAAAAAAAGAAAAGGAAAACCAAAAAAACCCCCAAAACAAAACAGAATAAAAACAGTAGAACATATCCATACCCCAATTATCTATCCTCAAGAATAAGAACAAAAGCCTTTTCATATTTACAAATAATTAGTTCAACATGAAGAAAAATGAGTCCAAAGTGGTGGACACAGAAACTGTGCACTTGGGGGGAAATCACAGCTGAAATGTAAAGGAAAGGAATGTCTGACTTTGCCTTCAGAAATATACTTCTATTCAATATCAACCATGACACGAGGGACAGATCATTGCCTCTGCAAATATTTCCACGAGACACTGAGGTTATCACTGTAATAAAGTGCAGGGAAACCATCGGGCTGTCTTAATGGAATGCCCAGACTTGTACCACGAGAATCATAAACTTTTAAAAATGAAAATTACACATTCACATGTCATAATTAAGCCTATATTTAGGGGTTGAGTAAAAAGAAGATCAGCTTTTCATTTGTAATTGACCGTTAGAAATTCCAGTGAGTGTAAATGCTCAGAGGGAGACAAAATTCCCAGTATTACTGTGGAATAAATGACTTCAATCTCTAAACATCCTAAACTTAGACTGAGGTGAGCTGCCCGATTACCTTTGACTTTCCTTAACCTTTCAGCTTCTCCGTTGAATTAAAGGGTTGGAAGAAGATTACAATAGTTATTACGGCAAACCAGTATTTCTGTGGTTATAACAGGCAGCACTGCACGTCTGAGGCTGACCTCAATCTTTAAACACCTTATCATTTGATATCTCATTTTCAACATGTTATTTTCATCTTATCTCTCCCAGTAGTGTTTTTCTTTGTGTGAAGTCAGGTGAGTTATTTAGGTGAAAACCATCACTCAGATGGATTTTAACCACTTCATATTGAGCAGAGAGCACTTATTCAAACATTTTAGTTCATTTAAGGAGCTTTCCAGCCCCTTTGCCAGCTGCTGTGTTTTTTGCCACGAGATTTCACGGGATGTTAATGAGGACTGGTGAGACGGGGCCCCCATGCTCAGGGAATGGGTCAGCTTAGTAGGATCTCAATAGACAGACCTGAGTGAATAGAGAAGACCCTTTGACTGTGCAAAGTAAGCGAACGATGAACCAAAGATCACGTTTCACAATGATATTCCCGTCATCAAAGTGGCACCTTCGTTCCTCTGCCACTGCTGCCAGTCCTTCACTGCCCACAGCGAGGTGGTTCACTAGTGTGAATCAGTTCAGCCAACGTTCAGGCTGCACATCGGAGTCAGCCTGACCCCCAGCCCGTGTCCTGGTCTTCTTACCACCTGCTAGTGAGTCCTTTGGAACACAGACTAGCACAGCCCGCCCAAGGACAATTAGAAAGACAGCACTGATGTCGAAGATCATAAGACCAAGCTAAATGATTCTTCCTGTTGTCATCTTTTTTGGCTGAAGCCTGAATTTTAGGACATTATAAACTGCTCTCTTCTATGACTTTTATGATATGACACCATCCTAGTTTTCTCTTTTTCAATTATTAAAAAAAAAAAAAAAAACTAGGACGATGTTTTTGTGATCTGTTTGTGGGGAAGGACTTCTCAAATCAGATGCACCAGGTGTGCTCCCTGTGTGAATGAAGTCAGTGGGCGGCTGCACAGGGTCTTTGCTCGACAGCTGCAGAGGCTCTTTCTGTCATTCCTGCCTCCGTTACCGTGGACCTTCCCTGACCATTCTCAGTGGCTGCTATAGATTTCGAGTCTGTGTACTTCTCTTGGAAGCTTATTTTGGGTCCAGGCACTGAAATAACTTTGAGGCAACATGTCTCTGACTCTTCACTAACTCCAGCCTGTCAAATCCCCTCTTCTGTTCCCTCCAATTTTACATTATAAAAATATGAAAATAAAATATGCTATCAGAAAACTATCCAAGTACTACAGAAACCTATCAGAAGCTCCCTTTCCAAGTAGTCCTAACGCCCAGTGTGAACAGACTGTAGTATGTCCTCTAGACATTTTTCATGCACCAACAGATATTCTTACACAGTTTTAACCTGAGGTCGCACAACATAATGGCTCCCACAGTTTTCATGCAGTGAGAGGCAGAGGATGAACTTTCCTTGAGCAGTTCTGGGTGCATCTGGGATTTCTGCTGATGTGGCGGAGCCAGCCCTAACGTGTACACACACACTTCGATTCTTATAGGGAAGTCTGGTTTCTTAGCCTGCTTGTGTGTTGGGATTACTTGGAGTGCTTTTTTTTTTTTAAATAACCACTTCAGGGCCTCAAATCGAAGGTAGGCCATGCATGGTGGCTCATGCCTGTAATCTCAGAGTTGGGAAGCAGAGGCAGGAGGATCACCAAGAGTTCAAAGTTACCCTGGGGCACATTGTGAGTGCAAGGTCAGCATGACCTACAAAGTGAGACCCTGTCTCAAAAAGCAAAAAAACAAAAATCCCTCCAAAGTCACAGGTTGTTTTACTCTGCTATCTAGGACCAAGAAGCATCACAGATGATTTTTTTGAGAGAGGGGAAGCACTATGTAGTCCAAGTGAGCCTCGAACTCACAGCAACCCTTCCTCAGCCTTCTGAGTGCTAGGATTACAGGTTTTCGCCACTGCACCTGACTCAGTGATTCTAATATGAAGTCAATGCAAAGAATCATGGAGTGGGGAGGTGACCTGAGCTGAGTGAAGGAAGGAACATTGCCCCTTCTTGCAACCTGCTCATCAGAAAGGTTTCTGACTCTTCAGTCACCAAATGTACCTCTACCCCGTAGAGACCACCACACAGATTTCTGTTATCAGTGGTCCCAACAGTTCAGCAATGAGCAAACAAGGGAGGAACAGGAAACAAAAAGTCCTCTTTGAAAATGGAGAGGAAAATAAAAAGGAAGTCTCGCAGAGAGAGTCAGATTTTGCTTCCTAAGGGAAATTCTGTGGGGAAGTGTGACTTGATCTGTTGGTATCTGGGAGAATGCAGGCCACTGCTGGGCAGTCTCTCCAGGAAGGGGCGCTTGTCATCCCAGGGCCTGCAGACTCCTGTCTGCCCCGCGCAGGCCTTCCAGGATGAAGTAGTTCGCACAGCCTGGCTCTGCGGACGGTGTTGGAGCACAGACCCTGGCTCCTCAGCTGTACTCCGAACTTCAGAAGAGTTCAGGAAACTCACATTCACTTAGAGGACATCTGTCTTTTGACAAGGAGTCAACTCTTGAGCTGAAATCACCTTTCAAGAAAGTTGATATTCTTTTCACCTATTCTGGAAATCATTGAGAAATTCTCAGACCCTACTCACCCTAGGTGAAAGGTCACTTGCAAGAAAATAACCTAGAATTTAAAATATAACCTAAAAACTTTTAAAAATTGTTTCATTTTATTTACTTTTTTAGAGATGGAGTCTCCTCATTCCTGCAACCCTTCCCCTCCTAACTCTTCTTTTCGCTCCTCCCGTCTCCCTCCAGCTCTACCAACTGTATCTTTAGCTCCTTTGTATGTATTTTTATTTACTTATTTTTTTGAGACAGAGTCTCTATGTAGTCCAGACTAGCCTTGGATTATGTAGCCCTTGTCAGCCTGAACTCACAGCAATCCTCCTGACTCAGCTTCCTGAGTGACTGGAATTACAGACATGTACCATCACAACCAGTCTAATTTTATTCTTCTTAATGATTATTTTGGTGATTCTGGGTCCTTTCCATTTCTATATAAATTTTTAGGAATCTAAGTCAAAAGAACAAGAGCAACTGCCTTAGATTTTGACTAGGATTGTGCTTAGTCTGTAGATCAGTTACGGCAGTACTGCTTACTCTTAACAATATTAAATCTTCTAATCTGTGAGCATGGGATGTCTTTTTATTTAGTTTTTACATTGTTTTTCTAATGACTGATTGATAGATTTAGAGACAGGGTCTCTCTATGTAGTTCAGTCTGGCCTTGAACTCACTATGTAGTCCAGGCCGGCCTTGAACTTGGAGCAGGGCTCTTCAAGTGTGCACCATCATTCCTGGGCTACTGATGCTTTCTGATTTCCACAGCATAAAAGCAACTGAGAGATTGGTGAAGGCTGGGTTGTTGGTGGAAGTGGGTTTTTTGTTTTTGTTTTTTGGAGACAGGGTCTCACTTTTGTAGTTCAGGCTGGCCCTGACCTCAGCCTTGAACTCACAGCAATCCTCCTGCCTCTGCCTCCCAAGTGCTGGGATTACAGGTGTGAACCACCCCATCTGGCTGGAAGTGGGTTTTTTAGCCTCTGTAGTGCATGTGAACATGAGAGAGATGAAGCTACAAAATGAGAGTCCTGAATCTCTTCCCATAGGTCAAAAGGGTCAGTGTTGGAAAGTGATTCCCTAGGCTTGATTCAGGGCTCAGAATGTGTCCAAGACAAGGGAAATGGTTCCGGTGACCTATGGGCATCTGCCTCCTGGTTGTGTTTCCTCTGACTTGAGGTGTGAAGACAGTCACTTGGTGCTCATTTCCTTGGATGGGGTTCTTTCAGATGGATCACGCCTAGCTTCCTGTGGTCCCAGTGTCCCCTTGGTCCAGAGGACTCAGGCAACCTTGCCTTCAAGTGATGGTAGTGTCGTGTCACAGCACCGACTCCCCTCTTCCTGCCTTGCTGTACGGAGAGATCTCCGTCTCCCGCATTCAGACTCCACCACCTAAACCGCCAGCATCCCGCTGAGATTCCTGCATTGTGTAGGTCTTCCCAGGCCTCCAGGCCCTGTTTTGCTGACAGGTTGCCTGAGGTAGGTCTAAAATCTTCCATAATCTGGGTGCTCTTCTCTCTGGGAGCTTATGCAGGTTTTCTGACTGCAGGCAACCCAGCAGCTGTGGGATAGCAGAGTGGCCTGGGTATGGGATGGAGAAGAAGACCAAAGGGAAGAAAGGCTTTTGTGAATCCACAAAGTCTCCAGAGAATCAGGGGGGGAAAAAAAAATGGCGTTAGTCTTCAAGATCTTTACTGCCATCTGCTGGAAAGCTGTCATGACATTACATACATTTCTAATTGTGTGGTGTGCAGTGTACCCTAGTCCAGCCATGGAGTACTTCCAAGAAGAAAGGACTCAACACCCTTCGCTTCTATGAATCCCCTTCAATGATTCATTTTTCTGAAAAGTCTTCTCATCTACAGAATACACACAGATAGAATTTGATCTTTTTAAAGTTCCGCCAAAATGTCTCTCTCCCCTGCCCTCCAATGTGGGAGTACTGATTGCAAAAAATAAGTTCAACCTTCTTTGTCCAAAGATGCTACAAGTGAATTCTATCACACATTCAAGGGAGAAAGAAATTGTATCAGTTTTGTACTATATATTACAGAAAAGAAGAGACACAGGAATGCTTTCTAACTCTCTTTGCAAGAAAAGTACAGGCTAATACGTATCTGTCATGAGCTTTGATGCAGAAGTCCTCTTTAAAGTACTAACAAACTTAGCTTAGAGTTGGTGAGTGGCCAGAGTCGGGAGGTGGAATCTATTGTCTATGGTATTTTTACAGTTCTTTTCCTTTAATGTTTTCCAATTTCATCATGGAATGTCTAGAACTATTTGTAGTTGTTGTTCAAATATGTTAATGCTTGAAAAAGAGTTACTCTAGTAAATATTTAACAACTAGAGTGTGAGTGGAACAATTTGTAATTTGCCAGTGTCTGTGATATAAACATTCCCAGCATGGCCTACTTCAAAGATGTCACTGAGGTGACATCTTTGGATGCAAACTTTGGAACAGATGCTGTAGCACACCATTGGAGGGACATAAGTAATAGTAAAATGTAGTAAAATAATTAGGAGATAATAAGCTTTAAATATTTATCACTTCTTTGTAACAGTATTTAATTGCCAGGTTATGCAATTAATTTTAATAATGGCTGGCACTTAGTTTGCCAATTTTCTAAAAATGTTATAATCACCTCTGAGGAGAGATGACTCACACTTCTAAGGTACGAAGCTTATCTCTTTTCAATTCCAGGAAACTCTTGGCCATTTTCTCCTCCAAATATTATCCCCCTGCCCTCATTCTTTTTGCTCACTCATGAATTTCCTATGAAACGTAGGAGCATTCTGCTCCTTCCAGCATTTCTCTCTTTCATATTTCCTTTTTGTAATGTACCATGTGGTCTCTCATATATCTCCAGTGTGCTAATTGTCTCTTTAGCAGTGATAAGCTTACTTTTTAGCCTATCCATTTGGATTTCTTTAAAGAGTTTTAATTTAATATATATGTTTTTTATGTTTAGAATTTTTACTTGGGATTTACCTTTTTTAAATGATCATATTCTTGCTTTATGGTATCTGTTACTTCTTTTATCCCTTTAAAAATCTGAAAATTTTTCCTGCCTACTTTTAAAATTTGTAGTTCTTGAACTAGAACTTGCTTGTGATTATTTCAATGAAGTTCCTAACAGGAAATAGATGATGTACTCATCTTAAGATAGTTCCCGGAAGTTTATTTACAAAGGGACGCGTTCCAGAAGTGTGGGCATGGAAGGGGTAAACCAACAGGACGATGCAATAATCTGCAAGTCATGGCCGCACAGCCAGTGCCTGGCCCCCTAAAGACGTAAGAACAGATCTTTCTAGACTTTGGACAGAGCTCAGTCAGACAAGATGACCTTGAGCAGTTTGATGACCTGTTGAGGATGCCACTGCCAAAAGCTGAGAGTAAGCCAACAGAGGGAAAGAACTGCATCCAACTCTGCAATCCAGGCTTTCTATTGGCTAAAGAGAGCAGGAAGTGGGGGACGAGAGACTCTACGGGTGCAGTGCACAGAGGTCTGCGTGGTGCAGACAAGGCAGGTCGAGGAAAGTGGGGTGGCTGTGATGGGATAAAGAGAAGCGAGGCCACACACTTACTCTCCCACAGAGTTGTGCCTTTGTGTGATTGCTAAGTTTTGGGTGTGAGTTCATCCTAGGTGGAGTTCATTTTACATCAGAGTTCCTTGTGCTCTGGATTGAGTGGGACTCAACAAGAAGATTTATATTTCCCTGCCCCTATAAGAAACATTGGATTTGGTCTTTTTTTCAGGTCAGATTCCTACATCTTGTATGTAGTATGAATCCAGTCTTGATGTTAGTAAGTCGCTTGGGTTCATCAGATTCCTGGCTACTTGCCCACAGAGGACCACAGCACTGGATTCTTGGCTTATTTCAAGTGCAACCTTTTGTGGCTTCTGGCATCAAGGGGAGGAAGGGCTTAAGCTCTTTTTTTTTTTAAATGAGATTTAATTTGTAAATATTTATTAAATTTTTTATTTTGGAAAAATCGTGGTAAAACACAAAAAATATTTGTTACCTTTTCTTTTTTTTTTTAAAGACAGGGTCTTGCTTTTGGAGATCAGGCTGGCACAGAGCTCACGATGTAGTCCAGGCAAGCCTCGAACTCACAGCAATCCTCCTGCCTGTACCTCCCAAGTGCCGGGATTATAGGCGTGAGCCACCACGTCTGGCACTGTGGTGTGTGGTACTGATTGGTGATGGGTGTGAGTCATCACACTCAGCATTGTTGTATGTGGTTACCAGAGATCCAATTTGGGACCTTGTGCTTGCAAGCAGATGCTGGAACCACTGAGCTAAATCCTCAGTCCATCTTTCCCATTTTTAAAGGTACACTCAGTGATGTTAAGTACATTTGCATTGTTGTATTACCAACTTTACCATCCACTCTCAAAACTTCATTTTCCCAAATGAAAATCTGTACCCATCAAATGTATTCCTCCCTCCTCTTGGCCCTTGACTGTCACCATTCTGTTTGCCTCTATGAATCTAACTAAATTAAGTGTAGCTCACAGAAGTGGAATCACATACTATTTTATCATTCTGTGCCTGGCTTCTTTCACTTAGTGCAACAGCTTCATATGGCAGAATTCCTTCTGTTTCAAGGATACCATCCCACTGTACACACACACCGCATCTTACTCATCCATCCACCCATCCATGGACGCTTGGCTCTACTCTTCAGGATTTGGCTGCTGCAATGATTGCTTCTGGCTCTGCTGCTGTGCTCATGGTATACAATCAGCTCCATGGATTAAAACTTAGTGTCCTTTCCTCAGACATATATTTCAACTATATCCATTAGCATCAGAGGCCCATTTCCAATTCCCAGACTTCTCTGAATGCTGTACTGCTCTCATCTGTCAGTCTCCCTGACAGAAGTACAGCTTATGCCCTACACAAGGTACCAGCAAGGTGGCACAAGGGGGTGAATGCAAGTTGAGCTCCACTCACCGAGTGAGCCCTGCACCTGTGGGTGTGAATCCGCTCAGACAGTGCTCCCCTTTTCTGGCTCAAAGCAAAGCCACTTGATGAGTTGGCTACCTTGCTACTTACTCTCTGGCCTTCTGGTAGGGCTTTTTGTTTCTGTTCCTCTTTTGGCATCTAGGGATTTCCTTGTCTTGCTTCTGAACTGATCCATGTAGTTAATTTTGTATGTCTGGATATTTGAGACAGGACTGTCTTGGTCAGTCCAGGCACAATAACACGTACACCACAGCCTGGGTGGCTCAAACAACAGACATTTGTTTCACGTGGCTCTGGAAGCTGGAAGACCAAGGTCTGGTGTTGGCACCCGTGTGGTGAGGGCCACTTCTTGATTTTGTGGGCAGCTATCTTTTTATTGTATTCTCACACAGCAGACTGCAGAGAGACAAGGGAAGCAAACTGTGTATTCTCATTTAATTAGGCCTTCACTCCCATTAATGAGGACTCCACCCTCATCACCTCCCACAGATCCCAAACAGCCTCACATTAACCACTAGGCTTACCTGTTCAGCCCATAACAGGAAGAAAGATCTTTCATAAATTAGAAGTCATGACCCTGATTCTTATTTTAAAACAATGGGTATCCAGCCAGGTGTGGTGGCCTAGCAATAGGGAGCTGAGACAGAAGGTTGGGTAGTTTTGAGGCCAGCCTGGTCTACATAGTGAGTGCAAGGCTAACCTGGACTCATAGTGAGACCTAGTCTCAAACAAACAAACAAACACCTTTTGTATTTATTTGTCCCAATTAGATAGGGGAGTTCATTAAAATAAAATAAACAGGAGCTGGAGGCAAGTATAATAAAAGAAGTGTTAAATTATGAATCTATTACATTAGGAGCAAAGACTCGACAAATGGTTGTGTTTTACTGGATCTTAAATATGTCAGACATAAATAGTTTCATAGTTTACAAAGAAAATAACAAGCACAAAATATCACAAAGAAACTTTCTTAGAGGATTGGGACTGGAATTGATTAATGATCAATTACCACAGAGGAAGAACAATATATGTCTGTCCAAAGAACTCCACATACACACACACACACACACACACACACACACACACACACACACACACACATCAGAACAGACAGATTAAGTATCACAAGAACATCCTAAGAAAATGCGGCCAGCAAGATGTCAAGTATGTCCACCAAAAGAGACAGGAAAACAAAACAGACATGCCATTGGTGTGAGCGGTACTTGTACACGCAGCGTGCTGTTCTCACGTGTGAAAACTCCTAGGTGTGATAACTGTAAAGTGAAGATTATTTCTATGACCAAATTAACTAAGGCCAAGGAGACAAACATCAGATAATGAAGTGTGCAAGTAATGCCAGGACCATATATATGCTAAAGGGAACTAATGAAGAGGGAAAGCTTAACAGCCTGTTTTGAAAATCAACAAAGAAACAAATATGATGAGTTGGATTTAGCTTGTATCATTTGTAGCTAATACTACATAACACGCACCTAACATTCTGAAATCCCACACAAACATGAAAGACAACCTCTTGTTACCTCTTGTAACACAGAGGGCCCCACATGCCCATTATTCCGGTCGAGTGTGTGCAAGCACTGGACTGGCTATGCTGTGTTTGTGGTCCCACCTCAAGAATCGGACACTTCCCCTATCTTACCCTGTTAAAGCCTCTGCAGGCACCTAGGGAAGACGCTCTTTTGCTCAGTTTCTGGCTCCACTTAAAGTGGAATTTGAAGGCTTGTACTCTCAAGGTGAAAGGTTTTAATTCTCTGTTGTCCTTTCCCTTACACTGACCTAGGAAAGGGGAACACGAATTTTGTTCCATTTGTTTGGAATGTGAAGGTAGAATCCACAACCTTAGCATTCAGAACCTTAATGTGAGGTCAGACTTCAGAGATCATCTTACTCTGGGGGTACGTGGAGGTAGCTAGGATATATATTCTTTTCTCTTTCTATTGGCCAAAGAGCATAAGCAGAGAAGCTATGGCTGTGAAATCTGCTTGGAAGTCAGATAGCGGGTGTGCTGACTAGCACCATTTGCTGACCTGAACCACTTGAACCATTTGTGCTACCCTGCTAACATAAGAAAGGTTCTCTTTACACTGATGCTTTGCTCAGTCTTTGGAACACTCAATTTTGCATCAAGTGGCTGATGTCAGAGCAGCCAAAGCGGGAGTGAAATGAATATGGTGAGCTTCAAATCCATGCTCTATGGGAAGACCCATCCTAGGGCTCATCGGGAGTAACAGAGTATGGGCTTTCCTGGTATAAGAGGGATGTGATCAGAAAGAGAAGGACCAGTGGAGGAAAAAGAATGGAATGTGGAATCAAAAATAGGAGAGAGAGAGAGAGAGAGGGAGAGAGGGAGAGAGAGAGAATGAATTAAGTATTTCTGGAACATGAAAACAAGCAGTCCACCCTCTCTAGTATTTTGTCCCCTGTGGAAGTTGGAGGTGCAAAATATTAACTCCCAGTCTCAGCCACAGTCTTGGTGGCCTCCCTTAATCTAGTGCTGAAGACATGAGTAGTGGTAGGAGACAGGAGAGATCAGCAGCTTCTTTATCCAGGCTGAGGATATGCAAGTGCATGTGCCAGGAAGATGGAACTATGGCTGAAGTTCCACAGAGCAGGTCTATAAATCGGTGCATGTAGCCCTTCCCCTTGACAAGGTGATCAGGTGTTAGAGATTACCCGCTCAGAAAAATTCCAGGAAAAACATTAGTCTTTAATGGGACTGCTTATCATCTGGGCCACGCTGGGCCCTCTGTGAACCGCAGCAGAAGCCTAAGTAATGGTTCCTCCTCCAGTGCCTTCTTCTAGTCCCCACCCTAGGTGCCTATGAAAGCCCTGTCTTCCTATTTCTAAGCTTATACATTACTTGATCTTGTGAGGTAGTAAGCATGGAGAGGTGTGTATGACTCCAAACTCATCATCCACACATTCTTACATGCAAAGTGTTGACATTTGAAACCAATCTCTTTTCCTTACTCGTCCTCATATAATTGTATGTGCAATGAGATTATACGTTCCTCCCAGTAACTGACTGGAGGAATCACTTCCTCTCATTGAACTCTCTCTGGAAATCTGCATCATATCATAACCTCACTTTATCACAGTGTCCACCTGCAAGGCTGCTCGAGATTTCCTCCCTGCAGAGCATCGTAGTCCCTTGTGTTTGCTTTGCTCTTTTCTGTGCAAACTCTCTTTCAGCACTTTTAGGGTTTTCTGGTATTGTGCCGCTCTCTCCCCTCCTTTCCAACTGGGTGCAGAGGCTTGGGGACCTTCCCAGTCTCCTCTATTCCTTCCTCTCCCGCTTCCGTCTCTGGCGTTTCATTCCCTAGTCTCATCAGAGCGCCCTCTAGGACACAAGTTTAGCAGGAAGCCAGTCTCCGAACACAGGTATTTATTTCGTCTTGGGCCCTATTTTTAACTTTTGTGCAGTCTCTGAGTACCTGGCTACAGAAACATTCCCAGGAAGAAGCGGGACCCTCGGGATTGGAGAGGGCGAGGTGAGGAAGCAAAGCGAGAAGGGGAGAAGGGGCTGTGCAGGGGAGGACCCCAAACTAGCCAATGGGGAGCTCCAGAGTAAATCCTAAAAATAAGCACCCTCTTACAATATTTTACTGAGTATAGAATCCTCCTTACATTTGTTCTTTGGGGCACAGGTGTGCCTCTTCCCATTTTTCAGGTGAGGAAATTGGGCTACAAATGAAGAATAACATACCTGTGATGATGCAACTGGTAAGGGCCGAGCTGGACCTCAGACTGACTTTTGCTCTCCTTTTTCTCTTGCCATTCCACGTGCTAGGAAAGGCGAAGCCATTGGATGCGCACGAGGGAATTCAAGTCTTCTTGCTAAAGGCTATGCTTTTCAAAGTTAAAAATAAAAAAAGGTTAAGACTTAAGCCCTCAGTTATCATGATTGTCTTTTGTTGTTTTATTTTGGGGGTAACAAATTTTTTTTTGGCAGTACTGAGGATTAAACCCAGGGCTTTCCCACTGAGCTATATCCCCAGCTGTTTTATTAATTTTTATTTCAAGATGGAATCTCACTAGGTTGCTAATTTTCCTAGGCTGGGCTTGAACTTGCAATCTTCCTACTTTAGCTCCCCAGAGTGCTGACATTATAGGTTTCACTACTATCCCCAATCAATGAATACTTTTTAAATTAGTCTTACTTGTTTATTTATTTATTTTTTGGTGGTACTGGAGATCGAACTTGGGCTGTTATGCTTCCAAGGTAGGTGCAGTGTCACTTGAGTTAAATCCCCAGCCTTAGACTTATTTTGTTGTTGTTGTTGTTGTTGTTGTGAGACAGGGTCTTACTTTGTAGTTCAGACTGGTCCTGCCCTCACTATGTAGCCCAGACTACATACTCACAGCAATCCTCCTGCCTCTGTCTTGCAAGTTCTGGGATTACAGGCATGCGCTATCACACCAGGCATTGTGGGATTTGTTTATCAGTGCTGGGTTTACAGGCTCACAGGTGTGAGTCACCATGTCCGGTATTGTTGTATGTGGTTACCGGGGGTCAAACTCTAGACCTTGTGCTTGCCAGGCAGAGGCTGGAACCACTGAGCTAATTCCTTGGCCCTAGACTTGTTTTTATACCGACGAAGAATGAGTTATTTTCCAAATTGGAACTTTCCTTAGGAGTCAATAATAGAATGAATAGAAGTGTGGAAGAGTAAATCTGCTTAAAATGAAATGCAATGTTTAAAAATTCCAGAACATTAGGCTTAATTTCCAGTGGACAGACCACTATACTCCAGATGAGCTTCTCTCATCCTGGGTGAGGCAGAGATGGACACAGGCTAGAAGGACCCATCCACAGACAGGTGGTGGACTTCTCAGTGGGGGGCCACAGTCCCTTTCTGTGATTTCGGAATGGTATGGACTTTCCTCTGTCCTCTCTGTATTTGGGGAAGAGCTCTTTGACCTTACATCAAAGGGCTCCTGGAGTTCAAGCACTCTGGAAGACCCTGCTGTGTCACTGCCTTTGGAAAGTGAGCACTAATTGCTGTGAGACAGTTTTCAGCCGGGCGAAAGAGCAGCCCAGCAAGCTGATAAACAGTCTACCAGCTGATCTCCCATGGCCAGCAGGCGGGAGCAGGAGGCTGCTGTCCAGAATCTGAGCGGAAGCCCTGTGGTCAGGTGGCCTCTGTTTTGCCAGGATCCTGCCTGACTTTGGAGTCAGGTTGCAGCTCCCCACTGCCCAAACTGCTCCATAATAAACTGCTCTGTGCAGAAAATTCCAACTGTGTTGGGATGCTGGAGGTCACAGAGATCTTCATAAATCAAGGAGAAAAATCAGGTTCAGTGGCCTAATCCTATCTCTAAGCCAAATCTGGGTAATGTGAAAGGACTTCCAAACAACTCTACTGAACTCTCTCTGGGTCAGAATCCTGAGGCTGACAGTCAGGCTGAGGCGGTGTCACTGCACACAGCCGCCAGCAAAGGGGCCCAGCAGGTAGCGGCTTCCTTTGTGATGAACTATGGGAAGGTGGGAATGTGAAAGACTGTAAGGAAACGCCTCCTTTGTCTTTAAAAACAAGGAGAAAGAATGAAGATGCCAGAGTGTGCTAGGGCACTCCTCCAGCTCCACTGGAGCCAGAGCCCTAGGCCAGGCCTCCACCAGTCCTGGTTACCCTGCGGCTACCCTGCTGTTTTCTCTGGAGCACAAGCCTGGCAGGATCTCAACTGTACCTAAAGCCAGTGCTGCCTAATTTACACTGAGCAGAGTGGAGCGATGACAAACACCCAGACTCACACAGCTAAGCCTTTGGAGATGGCACCAGTGCTGCCGGTGCTCCTGCTCTGCTTGTCACTCAGCTCGAGGGCATCATGTTTATCGGGCAACCAGAGAACATCTAGATAGCTCTGTGCCAGACATGCTTCCTGGCAGCAGTGTGCCGTTGTTTTGTGCTGCTGTGCCTCTTCCGTTTGAAATTTACAGAGTGAACCAAGCCCAGCTCAGTGGGGGACAGTGGCATGGTCTCCATCTAGCTGCAGTTCATACAGCATGCCAGCCAGCCTGGGGGAGGCACCGTGCACAGACTGCTGCCCAGGTGTGCAGAGGCGTGCCCCAGGCAGGGCGGGGCACACAGGCCTGCCTCTGCTGGGGCTGCCCCCTGAAGGCCTCCCTCCCCTGCTGTCTGCCTAAGGAAGAGCCACAGCCAGCTGAGGGAAACAGTTCATAACAGTTCTCACTTGGGGAGAATCTGTCAGGTGTCGTGGGGTTTAATGTGCATTAACTGATTCCCATACTGCATTCTAGGGTGAATTTCATTATCCTTACTTTATAGATGAGAAAACCAAGGTTTCAATTATGGAATATGTTGAATCCTCATTGTTAGTAAAGGTGAAGCCTGCATTCAGATCTGTATGCCCAAGTTTGAATCCTGTGCTACTACTACTGCCTGTTCATTTTTGTCCAAATAAGAACATTGTTCTTGAGTTTTTCCAGAATGTAGTGAGCTACCCAAATCTACTCCTTCTTCTTTCAAGTGTCACAATGTTTATAAATACAAGGAGTTATATAAAACCAGGGAATGAACACAATGGTAACTTAAACTTTGTGCCGACTTTCGTTTCCGCTTGGCAGAATTAACACATGTGCAACCAAATTCCTGGGGTCCCTCCATCCTATTCCAGCTCACATAATCTTCCTCATTGCAGCTGTTTTCCTAGGTGCTTCAGTAAAACACTAGGTGCCATATTTAATAGTGTCATAAAATATCAACCAATACTGAAGGCCCTACCTTTAAAATATATTTGTAGCTGTCTCTCATTGCTGCTATTACTCTAACACAAGTTTTATTTCTTGTTGGCTTGGATGATTGTAATAAATCATTTCCTGCCTCTGTCTACATACTCTTATGAGATGGTCCCCAATATTATAAGCCAGAATAAGCCTTGAAGACAAAGCTCAGGTCATATCATAATTTGTCTGCTTAGTAACCCAATCGCCTCATTATTAAAATAAAATGCATGCTATGTATATAAAATGTACCTATTTCACAATTTAAAAATAAATAAATAAAATAAAATACAGTGTCTTTGTAATGGCGTATAAGGCCTTAGGTCTTCCAGAGCCTCCACCCTTTTCTGAATGATTTCCTAATCTGCTCCACTGACCTCACTGACTGTGGTCACTGTGTCTCCTGGTTCTTCCTCAAATATACGCTGCCCATTCCTGCCTCAGGACTTCGTGTTTGTGGCCCACTCTGCCAGGGGACCTGTCCCAGAAACCCAGCTGGCTTGCTCCTCCTTCCTGAGACCTCCGCTGAGGTGCCACCTGAGCAGGGGCCATGTTTCTAATAACTATGATAGCTGGTGTCAAAAAAGGTCTCTAAATGACTATAGCCTCTAGAATATGACCCTCTTTCCTGTGATCTAGGGGACCCTAACACTCGTTCTGATCAGAAGAATGAGGCAGAGGTGACACACATATGACTAAGGTTAGCTCATAAAAAGCTTTGCAATTTTTGGAACATTTGCTTCAAGGGAAGCAGTGGAAGAGCCCTGATGATCCAATCCTTCCTTATTGTGCGGAAGCCTAGCATAGCCAGAGGACGGGTCGTTTGGAGACAGCGGGACGCTTGGCTGGACCCCAGGTGTTGCACCTTTCTCAGTGGGGGGACCAGCCATGTGAATTATGAAGACATTTTAAATGGCAAGTGTGCTGGGTTCTCTACCTAACTCCAGCCTCAGAGGCACAAATCACCAATCAACCTACAACATCATAATCAATTTTGATGTTAAGCAATTGGGTCATTTGCTGGATAGCAGTGAATATCTGGGATGGAAATCAATGTGACACTCTATATCGTCCTTACTTTGTTTTGTTTTTATTGCTCTTATCACTATTGGCTTCCTGTGTGTATAACTATTTGTCATTATCTCCCTGTCTCCACTGGAAGATAAACTCTGGGAAGGCAGAGACTTTGTCTTCGTCATGACTGTATTCCTAGCACCCAAAATAGTAGAACCCTTCAGATAGGCCCTCAATAAATATTTATTAAATGCAAGTTCTCCTTTTTCTAAGCATAACAAATCCATAAAAAGACATGACTGAAGTTATTTTCAATAGTTCCTGCCTTTGAACTTCCCTTTGATGGACACTGGAGCAATCTAAAATGCTCCAATCTTTGCTTCCCATGGAAGCACACTTTCCAAGAGGGAAGAAGTAAGGTTCTGTTGTTTTAGTATGTACTAACCCCTGGAGAAGGGGACCCGAGGGTCCTGCTCTCCTCTCCTGGCGCACTCTTATCCTGGAGTCTTAGCCTCTTGATGTGCTGGTGTTAGGTGAGGCCTGTGGAGTGGACTGCGCCATGGGAAAGGAAGCTTCATGAATGGGATTATTCCCTTATAAAAGTTCTCTTGCCTTCTTCCTTCCTGTCACGTTAGGACACAGTGAGAAGATGGCTGTCTGAACTAGGAAGTAGGCTCCTACCAGACATGGAATCTTCCAGCACCTTGATTTGGACTTTCCAGACAACACAAATATTAGAAGTAAATGTTTGTTGTTTACTCCTCTCAGCCTGTGATGTTGTGTTAAAGCAGCCTGAGCTAAGATAATGAGACAGAGTGAGACAGATTCTGTGAATGCGACCCAATGAAGGTGCCTAGGAGAATCAAGTCAAATTCCGACGAGAGGCTCTTGTCAGTTCCCACACTGGACCACAGTCACCGCTCCCTTCACTCATTTCTAGAAAGATAAATGCAGAACACCTGCATACTAAAACGTGCATTCCACACACTCACATCAACTAGTCAGAATTCGGGAAAGCAGGTGGATTGAAAACCACTGAAATGGAATGTTTAAGTGATTTAAAGGTTTGAAAGTCAGATTTTTTTGAGGGTGTTGAAATACAGTTCAAGATCTGATCTCAACCACATTTGCCAGCACAGAGACATTCTAGCCATTAGGTTCCTTTACCTCTTGTTTTGGGGACTTACAGAGAAGGAATTCTTTGAAGAAGTAAGTGTGAAAAGGGAAGAGTTTGGCCTTGGGCTGGGGTGTCCTTCTGTGTCAAGTGACCACAAAGGCTGACATCTACCTATAGGCCTTTACCTGAGTTTTCTGGAAGCAGAAGGCGCATTTTCTTTCTTTTTTTTCCCCCTGGTTTTTTAAGACAGGGTCTTGCTCTGTAGTTTAGGCTGGCCCTGAACTCAGCCTCAAAGCAATCCTCCTGCTTCTGCCTCCTAAGTGCTGGGATTATAGGCATGAGCCACCACACCCAGCATTGTTGTAGTGGTACTGATTGCTGGTGGGCGTGAGTCACCATGCCTGGTGTAGTTGGATGTGGTTACCAGGGACTGAACCTGGGCCCTTGCACTTGCAAAGCAGGTGCCAGAACCACTGAGCTAAATCTCTGGCCCCAAGAAGACACACTTTCTGAAAGGATAAGCCATGACATCCAATCCCTTTAGACACGGATGGACAGAAAAGAGACACTGCCTTGCCATGAAAGCTAAGAAGCACACAGGAACTATTACCGACAAGGACAACAAACTGGCTTTTCCACTTCAGACCCTGCATGTAGCCTTCCTCAAAGTGCTCTTTGTGACCCAAGGGAGCTGCCAGTCTCATTTTTATACATGTCACTAATTGGTCATTTCCCCAGAAAAAAAAATAGTGTTACTTCTTTCTAGAAGGAAAAACTCTCTGGCTTTGCAACAACAGCTTTTTAAGATTATTTTAATCCCCTGCCTCCTTGCGGCTCCTTTAATCTTACAGTGAAGTCTGGGTATCCCGTTGAAACAATCCCATTACAAGATTAGAAAACTGAGATTTACAGAGGTTTAAAACCAGCCAGGACATGAGACAAATCTTCAGATGCAAAGCCCACATATCCTCCATCATGGAACACTGTACAATTACAGGACAGTGAACTCAAAGACTTCGGGACACACTCTGGAGAGAGGTCAAAAGGTTGTACGTGCACCTGTCTGCCTCTAGCAGAGAAACTAGCCTTGAATCCGCATGCAACTATAGATGAGAACAGTAAGTATTGTTCTAGTTTCCTACTACAAATTCTGAATTCTAGTTCACTGGAACCTAGAAGCAAGTTTAGACATCACAGTCCAAATCTAACAGGTTAGATGGGGAAATTCAAAATAGCTTTATTTAAAACAATAAAAAATGACTTTGGATATGATTTACACTGACACATTATTAGTAAGTGACTATTAAAACAATAGTATTGCAATTAGGTATCTTTAAAGCCACGCTGGCCCTTTTTCTGTGAATGGCACAATTATAGGTTTGAAATATATGGTGGAATGAGGGTGAAAAGTTACTTTAGGAAGACTGAAATTCTAGTGATGGTTTTGGCTTTCATACAAGATTCTTCCCAGTAACTAGATTTAGAGTTTAGATGATCTCATGCGACTATTTTATAAAAACAGAAGTTTTTGCCAAGCACTGACATGCAATATATAAACAAAAACCTTTTTGCTTCAGGGACCAACCAGCCCAGCTAAAGTTGGAAGTTCTGTTCTGGAATTCATCTGCATATACATAGTAATTAAATCTAGCTTCTAACAAAGTTGAAGGTAATTTTTAATGGTTTTATATGGTTGACTAGTAAACAATATGTAAATGAGTCATGAAGAACTTAGTTTATACAAAATGTCAAAAAAAAGGGCTGATTAATATCCTACGAGGCCACAGGTATCTGTCAGTATCTGTGTTCTGGATTTAGCTCAGCCACAGTTGGGACTTAGCCAGTCATTCTGCTTCCTGGTGCCTCCATTTCCTTTTTGGAATAATTTGAGTTGTGCTTATTTTGTAACTAATATCTCTGGCATACTTAAGTCTCCAAAGTGCTTCTTCCATAAGATCTGATTTAATCACTGAAATTCTTTTTCTTAATTTTTTTTTTTGAGATAGAATCTTGCTATGCAGTTTAGGCTGGCCTTGAACTCACTATTTAGCTGAGGCTGGCCTTGAGTTTGCAGTGATGCTCCTGCCTCAGCCTCCTGAGTGCTGGGACTATAGATGTGTGTCACCATGCCTGAGGATCCCAAACTTTTGTGAAATAAAAAGGACAGACAATGTTATCTTCATTATATAGATGAGGAAACTGAGGCTCAGAGAAGCTAAAACACATGATCAAAGCCATAGAGAGAGCTAAGGTTCAGACAACTCTAAGTAGTTCCCATGCCTACTGCCTCTAAAAGTCTGACATAAGAAGGCTGTGTTTAGCCATTGCTCAATTATCACCAGCTTCTAAAGTCCCCCAGAAACAACTTGTTCTCTAGCCTGCAGGACTGAATGCTCCTTTGGTTTCACAGTAGGAGGGTCCAATTAACTACTCAGTTAATAGTCAACTTTATAGCCAGTCTAATAGCAGAGCCACATTACACTGGCTCCATCTTGTCAAAGCAGCCCTTTATGTTTGTGATATTTATTAGATTCCCTGGGCTCTTGTGAAAGTGCATTCTCCCACTGCTATGTCATTGATATGCATTAGGGGTCATGGAAGCAGCTGGCACACTTACAAGTAAACAATGTAACAGCACTGAACAAATTTAGGACATGATGCTATTCTGTCTTTGCACTTGTTCCTAAGACAGTTAGCTCCAGACAGTTGGTCATTCTTTTTTTTTTTTTTTTAGGTTTTTTTGAGACAGGGTCTCGCTTTGTGGTTCAGGCTGGCCCTGAGCTCAGCCTCCAATTCACATCACAGCAATCCTCCTGCCTATGCCTCCCGAGTGCTGGGATTACAGGCGTGAGCCACCATGCCCGGCACTGTGGTGTGTGGTACTGGTTGCTGCTGGGCGTGAGTCTCCACGCCCAGTATGGTATGTGGTAACTGGGGATCGAACCCTGGTCCTTGCGCTTGTAAGACAGGCGCCGGAACCACTGAGCTAACTCCCCGGCCCCCAGTTGGTCATTCTTAACAAGCCAGTATATTGGCAGTTTCTGATTTCCACCCAAAGTCATATTCATTTACATTTGCATGGCATACTTTCCCATTTTCAAGTTGCCTGCATGTTTATTATTTCATCTTACCCATATATAATGCCTACAGATGGTTCAAATTGTTCTCTGCAGTCTCTGGAACAGCTATATATTTATTTTTTGCTTTTCTGTTTCTGTCCCACAAGGGCATTATAAATGCTAAAGAAGGAACATAATAGTGGTGTCACAGAGCTTCCATGAAGATAACACAAAGAAGAACAGCAAAGTGTGCTAATCCACCTAAAGTCAATAGGGTGGCAACCGGGAGCAGCATGATAACAGAATATAGTGAGATGTGTTTCAAAAGTCGTAAGTAGGCGCAGGGATTTAGCTCAGTTGTTCCAGTGCCTGTCTTGCATTTTTGATTGTTTTAAATCAAGGGCCTGGGTTCGATTCCCAGTAACCACATAAAACAATGCCAGGTGTGGAGACTCACCCCAGCAGCAATCAGTACCACATACCACAATGCCAGGTGTGGTGGCTCACACTTGTAATCCCAGGACTCGGGAGGCAGAGGCAGGAGGACTGCTTTGAGTTCGAGGCTGAGCTCAGGATCAGCCTGAACTACAAAAGTGAGACCCTGCCTAAAAAAAAGAACTCATAAGTAGATCTAAGCAAATGGGCAATTCCAAAGAATAAGAGAAAGCAACAGGAATTGGTTAGAATATTTTTGTGGCAGAAATGTCAGTAACCTTTACAGATTTGGAAAGAGGTCTAAATAAACATTATCAAAATCCATGCATACTCTAAGTCAGAGAGGAAGTGGAAGGAGATTAATTTTAAAGTGTTGTGGTTTAATCAAATTCTTTATATAATAGTTATAAATATTATTTTTATTTTTCAGTTTAGGAAGTG
>PVIR01024150.1:0-26227 GCA_004026965.1 Petromus typicus | reverse complement strand
GCATGCAAGGCAGGAGCTGGAACCACTGAGCTAAATCTCTGGCCTGGAGCTTCAATTGTCTTTTGCATTGACTCCCACAAGGGCCTGACCCTATCTAACTGCCTGTAATATATCTGATTATCTTAGTTGTCTACACTAATCAGGTGACTTAGGCATGAGTGATGATAATAATGATGACTTTGATATTGACCTTGTGAGCCAAAGTTCCTTTGACAGTGAAATGGAGCAAGAATTGACCTACAGAAATACAGGGAATGAAGATCTCTCTGATTCAGATGATGGAGAAATAAACAATGTAGTACATATTTGGCTTGTCAAAATGGTATAAAGTGGTCAGGCAAACAAATAGAATGATCTGATGTTAGAACTCTATCCAAAAATATAGTCAGAATGTGAGCAGGGGTGAAACTTATTGGATGGAATTAGGCACTGCCATTCAGTCTTGGGAATTATTTGTAACAGACAAAATACAACAAGATGTTGTGAGATACACAAATGATGGAATATAAGTAATAAACATTCTGTATGCTCAATAGTAATATTCAAAAATGTGTTTATTATGACTCCAAATGAAAGCATTCTTGGGTCTTCTGTAATTAGTAGGGCTTTACAAGGCTACTCACAGGAGTGTAAAAGATTTAGGGATGCAAAAATCTTATGAGTATGGGTTTGAGTTTTGTATAACAACAATTCCACTGGAGAAATTTGGTTTCTTTCAGAATTTCTTGAGGTTTGTTGACACAACCACTAGCCAAGAAGGACAAAGAATTTATAATCTTGCTGCTTCTCTGAGAATTTTGTTTCAAAAGATCAAGCAATTTACACACCATCTGAACACATGACTATTGATGAACATCTTATACATGTCACAATTGCTGTAGCTTTAGACAGTATATGCCAAAAAATCATTCAAATTATGGGATAAAAGTGTTATGCCCTAGTAGATGTGAAGGCTTTATCTTCTCAGCTGAGAAATTTATCCTGGCACTCAATCACCAGGTCCAACCCTAACCCTGAATCATCATGAAGGTGGTGTTGTGTTTGTGGCTGAATGGAGAGAACGGAGGTGGCTCACAGGATGTCCCCGTTTTAGGACTATAGAAACATGGTAATCATCAGGCATTTACAGTGGGGTGAAGGAAGGGGAAGAAGTGACTCTGCTCCTTTGTTTCTAACTGTACAAAAATCTCAACAAAACTGAAGCCCAAGACAGTAACTTTTTACATCCAAACCCAGGGTAGAGTAGAAGTTGTTGCTGCATTATGCAGTGACTGTGATGTCACCCGAAACCAAAAGCACAGTTCTATGGTTGTGTTTTACTCAACCCTAAACATGTGGCATAAATAGTTTGGCAGTTTACAATGAAAATAACAAGTACAAAATATAACAGAGAAATTTTCTATGAGAATTGGGACTGAAATTCATACAAGATCATTTACAGCAGAAGAACAAAATGTTTCTTCCCAGGGAATTATGCAAAAAAAAAATTTGTAGAACATGCTGGTGAGCTGACAGGTGAACAGGCAGATGCATCACCACAAAGACCTACTATCACAACAGGAGAATACAAAAGATGTCAACTGTGACCTATAAAAAGAATAGGAGTGTCAAAAATATGTGCTAGTGGTGTCAGTGGTACTTGTGCATGGAACACGCAGTTATTACCTGTGAAGACTGCCTCAAGTGTGGCAGAGAAGGCAAAGATGATTTCTGTGCTGGGCCCTTGTATTTACATTGTAGTTCACACAGGTTGTATTTCTGATATTATCTTTTAGATTTTGTAACTAAGTAAATAGCTGATGTAAAAAGGTTGATGTCTATTCTGAACACTTTTTATATATCTGATGTTTTATTTTTTGATGTCTTACTTTCTTAAGTGCAGACTGTAGACCAATATAGCAGGAAACCTCAGATAAAAGAAGAAAATAAAGATGACAAGAACAGCCTTCCACACAGAAAAGAAAAGCTAAGAACATTTGCAGAACATGCAGTTGTCATGTGTGAAGACTGCTTTGAGTGTGATAATTAAAGCAAAGATTAGTTTTGTTGTAGAATTGTACTGATATTTTCACTGTAGTTCATATAGGAATGTATTTCTTTTTTTTGAGACAGGTCCTCGCTTTGTAGTTCAGGCTGGCCTTGAACTCAGCCTCAAACTCACATCACAGCAATCCTCCTGCCTCTGCCTCCCGAGTGCTGGGATTATAGGCGTGAACCACCATGCCTGGCATTGTGGTATGTGGTACTGATTGCTGTTGGGGTGAGTCTCCATGCCCAGTATGGTATGTGGTTACCAGGAATTGAACCCGGGTCCTTGCGCTTGCAAGACAGGCGCTGGAACCATTTAGCTAAATCGCCGGCCCCAGGAATGTATTTCTGACACTATATTTTAGGCTTTGTAAGCAAGTACACAAGACGTCAATATTTTCTCAAAATGTACAATAAATTTTAAGAATTTAATACTTTATGTTCCTGTTAACTACACATTGTATGTTATAAGAATCTCCTGACAAAATAGCCAGACCAATGAGATGTCAAGTATATCCTACAACAAGGCAAGAAAGCAAAACACATATGCTGTCAGTGCAAGTGATACATATGTATGGAGTGTGTTATTGTCATGCGTGAAGACTGCCTTAGGTGTAAAGATTGTTTTTGTTGTAGAGTTTTATTTATTTATTTATTGCAGTCCCAAGGATTCAACTCAGAATATTGCGCTTGCCAGATAGGCATGGAGCCACTGAGTTACATCCCGAGTCCTGTCTTGTAGTGTTCCATTGGTATTTTCATTGTAGTTCATATAGGAATTTATTTCGTTTGTTATTTTTAGACTTTGAAACCAGAAAATAGTTGATGTTGAAATTTTGAGCTTTTTATAAACAAATATTAAAAATTTAATACTTTATTTTTTGATATTTGCTCCCTGTTACTCATTGTTTACTATAATAAAACTCATAAATTCAAAACTAATAATTCATCAATAAAATATTCTAAAGAATAAGTGTAGATATCATACACCCACAACAATGTGACATAAACACAAAATTGGTGTGAGGCTTCTGGGATTAATGGTTTTATTCTTCTGCATGTGGTTATCCACTGATCCTAACATCATTTATTTTAAAAGATGGATATTATTAGCACCTGTGCCAAAAATCAGTTGCGTATTCTTTTATATCAGTCTATGTGGTTTGTGACAACCATATTGCTTTAAATGATATGGTGACTACTGTAGCTTTTAATGTATTTTAAAGTAAGGATATGAAAAAGTCTAATGGCTTTTTTTTCAGAAAGTGATGAGAAGTCAACATTCTTATCTTGTTCAGAGCTTAGAAAGAAAACTTAGTTTTTCCGTTTTATTACATTAACTGTTGGTTGATCATTTATAACTGCTGATATGTGGAGGTATGTTTCCTACCTAGTTTGTTCTGTACTTTGTTGCAAGAGGATGTTAATTTTTTTGTTAGGTCTCTTTTTTAATGTGTTAAAATGATCACACGCTTTTGTCATTCATTATTTTGGTGTATGGATTTGTAAATATTGAGTCATCCATATATTCTTGGGATGAATTCCACTTGACTGTTTTGAGGAATTTCTTTCATGTGTAGTTTGACATGGTTTTTCAGGAGATTACTGAACATTTTTACATCTGTGCCTTTCAAAGTTATTTGACTAAAGCTTGTTTTCTCTCTCTCTCTCTCTCTCTGTCTCCCTCTCTCACTCTCTCCCTCTCTCTCTATTTTAATATACTCCTGTGTGATTCTTGTGCTATGGTAATGATCCTGGCCTTCTAGAATGAATTTGAAAGTTTCCTCCTCTTCATTTTTTTCCACACAATTTAATGAGAATTACTATTAGATCTCAAAATGTTAGGTTGAACTCAGTAGGGAAGCTGTCTAGTTCTGAGCTTTCCTTTGTTTTCTGATGAGTGGCTATTTCAGTCTCAATACCTGCTATTGACTTGCTAATGTTTTTTAAATTTCTTCAACATTCAATCATGCTATATAGTTAGTAATTTGTCCCTTTTTCTAGGTTATCAAATTTGTTGGTATAGAGTTGCCCTTAATAACAATGATAAGGCAGTTCTATCAGGGTAGTTTGTCTTGTCTTAACACAATTGTATACATTCTGATTTATCAAATTACTCAATTATAATCTATTTACATGACTACATAGAACTATATTGAAGGAAGATGGGGAAATTTGCAAACGTTTTGTATGTCTCTCAGTTTTATAAAATTACATAGACTTATAAAGTCTTAATCATAAATAAGGATGCAGCATATGTTGTACATACTTCCCAGCTACAATTTATCTACATCAGTAAGTCTAATTTTCATTTAATTCTTTGTTTCCTTCTTTAGTGACCATAAACTATTGAAGGTATAAAAAAAGCATTGAAAGATTGATTAAGAAGTCTTTAATGCCGGCATGTGTCACCACAAGAAGGATCTTTTTCTTCAAATGAACTTAAAATATAATTGACCAAAACTCTTGAACATATGCTTTGCTGCTGTTGTTGTTGTTTCAACTTATTTTCATCAAAATAGTACATATACGTATTTAAAGAAATTAAAACTACTATCATTGCAGAGTTTCAGATGTTTTTTACTCTATAATTAGACAATTTGCTTGGCAAAGGTAGTTTTGAGTTATGCAACACTGCCTGAAATATAAGATTGTGTTAAAAACCGGTCCTTTCTACAAATGCATATGGGACCACATGTTACTTAGGAATTAAACAGTTGAATAATCAAATCAGGGATGATGCTATTTCATAGAATATTCATGAGAGGGCAAAGGCAGTGCCATAATATCTGTCTTTTTATGTTCTAGAAGATAAGTTATTTTCCTTGAAGTGGCCTTTCTGGCCCTGAGCACTGAGCCTTCTCTCATGGTTTGGAGGCCTCTGGCTAACTGCTGCTTGAAAATATGCGTGATGGGGAAAGAGGCTACATGTACTGTTCCTTTTGCACTGGAATAAACTGAGAATCAATTGATAACTTTGGCACATCAAAAGATTACAAATTACTAATAATAAATAGAATAGTTTTTTTGTTTGTTTGTTTTTGGAGACAGGGTCTCACTTTGTACTTCAGGCTGGTCCTGAACTCAGCCTCAAACTCACATCACAGCAATCCTCCTGCCTCTGCCTCCCGAGTGCTGGGATTATAGGCATGAGCCACCACGTCCAACACTGTGGTATGTGGTACCGTTTGCTGCTGGTCATGAGTCTCCATGCCCAGTATTGTATGTGGCTACTGGGGATCAAACCCGGGTACTTGCACTTGCAAGACAGGTGCCAGAACCACTAAGCTAAATCCTCAGCCCACAAATAGAATAGTTATTATACTATAATAAAAGTTATATGAATGTGGTCTTGCTCTTCTCTGCCAGAAAGGTTTACTGTAGTTTACTCACTCTTATAATTGATCATTAATAAGCAAACTGTGGGGAAGGCGAGGACCACTATACTCCTAGCCAAATCCCAGAACTTTCTCTCCATAGAAACTCATCTTTGCCCTTTAGCAATGCCTCTGTCATAGTGCACAGTCACCTTGGAGCGACTGGCTTGTTTGTTTGGTACTCTTCCCATCCCCTTACTCCTGTTCCATCTCCACTGTGGCTCCACAAAATACTAATCCTTTAACTTTTCCACAGGACTAGCATCTTGCTTTGTGAAAAGATTTAATTACAGTTTATTAACAGTAGAAAAACAGACAAAAGATTTACTTACAACTGTAATGCCTAAATCTCAACTCTTACCTAAACCTGACCTGAGAATTCAGAATGAGGGTGATTTCTCTAGCTCCTGGAGTGTCGCTACGTTTTAATGATAAAATTACTGCCATACGTTTACTAGCACCAAAAATGAGGAACATTTTCTTCCTCCTTGTATAGATGCCAATCCTTTTACTGACTCAGAATGCATTGCTGTCTAGAATGACAACAGAGGGAGTAATAAGTGTTTGCCATAACTGTAGAATTTGTCTTCATGAACTTTAAAAGGGAGAAACAATGATGTAATAGCACATTTGTTACATTTATTTAATCTTACAACACCAAGTATTTGACCATTCAAAATACATTTCAGTATGCCATAGTGAATCTTGAGGCATGACATTGAGTAGAGTGAAAGGATGCTACAGTTAAAATATGTAGATTTGAATCAGCTGTTTGACTTACCAGAGTTACAAGCTTGGAGATGTGACATTTCCATTTTCACATCCATAAAATAGTGGTAATGACTGTACTCTGTATGGTTTGGTTATACTTTGAGTGTGTCACACAAAATTTTAGGGCAATCTGGGAGGTAATAGAACTTTGATGGTGCCCTAGAAGCTGTCTTTGGAAGGATTGTGGGATTGCAGTGTCTCACTGGCTTCCTGCTTTGAGGTGTGACCTTTTCCTCCTGTGCATGTTCTGGCCATTGTGCCTCCATAACAGTGTTCCGTTCTGATGGAACCAATGAAACTATTTGATCTTGGAATCTCCAAATTTTTAGTTAAATATTTTTCTTTTCTTTTCTTTTCTTTTCTTTTCTTTCTTTATTTATTTTTTTGAGACAGGGTCTCGCTTTGTAGTTCAGGCTGGCCCTGAGCTCAGCCTCAAACTTACATCACAGCAATCCTCCTGCCTCTGCCTCCCGAGTGCTGGGATTACCAGCGTGGTGAGCCACCACGCCAAGCACTATGCTATGTGGTACTGGTTGCTGCTGGGTGTGAGTCTCCATGCCCAGTATGGTACGTGGTTCCCGGGGATCAAACCCGGGTTCTTGCACTTGCAAGACAGGCGCCGGAACAACTGAGCTAAATCCCTGGCCCTAGTTAAATATTTTTCTTCATGAAGTTATCCTGTGTCAGGTATTTTGTGTCAGTAATAAAGCAATATATATTTTACAGAGCAAGTTGGAGGATTCAGAGAATTATTTCATAAAGATGACTTAAAATTGTGTAGAGAAATATAATCTAGAAAGTGGTGTGATATTATACAAATGATGTGTTAGCTGCTATTAATATTCATAGTAGTTTTAATAGTATTTCTCATATGCATTGATGAAAAGTTTAGGGTTTACACACCTTCTGCTCTATTCTATTTTTGGCTCTTGATAATTCATTAGCAAATGTTTGGCCATAAATTTATGTGCAAATCATAGGAAGAAACAGTAATTTTCAGTAATAAGAAAGTATAAATCCATAGTTTTTTTTTTCTTTTTTTTCTTGAGACATGGTCTCGCTTTGTAGCTCAGACTGGCCCTGAACTCACTATGTAGCCCAAGCCAGCGTCAAATTCACATCAATCCTTCTACCTCTGCCTCAATGGGATTACAGATGTGAACCACCATGTCCAGGATTGTGATATGTGATTATCGGGAATTGAACTCAGGACTTTGCATTTGCCAGGCAGATCACTGAGCTAATTCCCTGGCCCCATAGTTTTGAAAATAAAATACACTTTATATACAGACAAGTAAGTCCAGTAACATATTCATACTGCTTTTTCAAATAATATATTATGAATGAAAGTATAGCACTATTACCAGGTGATGCACACAAACTTACAAATAAGGAAATTGACACATGTGATATTTGAAACGAATTCCTCATAGTATCAACATCTTATCACCATCTTAGAGTGGCCATCTTATCACCTCATATGTTCTGTTTTTAAGTTCAGTGATCTTTGTCTATCTGACTTTTCTGGTAAAGCTTGGATTTTCACTACAAATATAATCCAATATTTATTATCTCAGTTCTAAGGATTAAAAAAATAGTCTCTTAAATGTTAATAGAACTTGGCCGAATTTATAGGGCTGGCAATAAGTCAAATAAGGTGCACATACTTACAAACATATATTCACTTTAAATATCCCAGAATGTATTTGAAAGTTAGCCTCATTAGGAGCAGAGCATTTGATCTTGGAATTAATTTATTCCTCCAGGCCAGTGTATGGAAGAGAGTCAAGATTCTAACCTCATGAGAGCAGCACTCTAATCAAATGACACGATCAATTCAGTTTTGCATTGATCACGCCCATTGTGAAGCCAATATCAATTTATAATGAACCAAAATCAGTCATGGGGTGGTTTATTAGTAAACATACATTTTTTCACTTAAACTGTGATGCTTTTTAAAGTAAAACTTTGCTACTGATAACAATGATGGGACAATAGGTTTACCTTGGACTTTCCTGAGCAAATACAATGCGTGGTAGACCTTCATGACTATTGGTTTATGGTCATTTACACTGATTGCTGCGTGAAAACTATATGGTCATTCAGGATAAAAAATATGAAACATCTCTCACATAGAAGAAGAAGACATCCTCCGGCAACTTTCATCAAATCAGCTTTGTTTACAAAAAGAGCAGGCTTCATATTTTAATCATAAGTACTTCTATTCATCATTAATCCCCTGAAGAACAGAAAGCTCTTGAAATGTGTTTTAATAATAAATATTTTCATGTAGCTTCAATCTCCTCTCTGCCCATTTATCTGGTCAGCGGAATCATAATGAGTGCTTGTTGAGCTGTGAATAGATTCCTCTAGCCTTTCTACAGTTCTGTGCTTGCTAATTTCTTTTTGCCAGGTGGCCTGCAGAGCAGAGCCCTGATTTCAAATGGTATCTCCAGACTGTGTGGCAGTGGGAAGCCAAAGGATTCTACCAAGGAAAACGCAGTTGAAGAGTGTTTAAAATATATATATAATGGCCTGCCTTGATTTTGATGCTAATCTCATATTAAACCCTACAGTGTTTCTTGAAAATAATGGCATGGAAATGACTTAAAGGAATTTTGTTCTCCTTAGGACCTTCTCTTCTTTGTTAATGTATTTATTAATATGGCATATTTAGGATTGTTCAGCTGTTTTAAAATATTAAGTTGAAAAGATTGGTCTGTTAATTAACTGAAAACTTTAACAGCAGGCAACTTTTAGTCCAATGTTTATGTCACTGTTTTTTCTATTTGAGATTAGCCATAGGCAAAATAGTGGTGTCAGACAGACCTCCCTTTTACACCCATCTACCCTTTTCAGAGTCTGTCTCTCCCATTTTTGTCTGGAGCTCTTTACTGCTGCCTATTGCTCCAAGCTCTTGGTCACTCTGTAATGTCGAGTGATAATTTTGTTAGTTCTCCCTGAAACCTAAACCTGCGGAGCAGAGCCCTGATGGAAACCTAAAGTACTCCTCTTCCTGAAGTTTCACATTTCTTACAGGTACAGTTGTCCCTCCTACAAAGATTTTAAGCATGAGCAAAATTATGTAAGAGTGAAGTTTTGGATACCATCACAAAAAATGCCCGTGGTCTCTAGAAAACTCTGTTAGAAGCTATTATACCATACATGTTTATTAAATAGGTTTGTGTAACTCATGAGCAATAATGGTTTATGGATCAGAGAAGTCAAAGAAAGGAACAAATGTGCACACATACATATACTTCCCCATGTTCGTCTAAATCAAATATAAGAAGCAGAAATAGAGTTGTGTCAGAGATAAGCCAATGCTTTCTATCTTTGCCTGTGGCCTGATTGTTATACCTAATTAACTCATCTTTTTGTTTTGTTTTGTTATTTTAGTAGAAAGACAGAAGAAAGGAAATAAGAAGTAAGGAAGGGAGAAATACAGGGACAGAAGGAACAGAGCTATTTTTTGAACAAAAACCTGTGCTTTTTGTCACAAAAACCTTCTCATATATTAACTATAGTGGACTTAGTGAGCCCTTCTTTACCACATAATTATATCCTCATAGAAGAAATTAGTATCCTGCTAAAAGGCTGTAAAAAATATGTTCTTTTTAAGAAGATAGCCTAAGAAGCTTCTCTTCTCTGTTGTTTTTTTTTCTTGTTTTTAATTAGTATATATTTATAGTTCATGAACTTTATAATTATCTTAGGAGTGGTTATACATGCATATGATAGCTTTTTTCCCCTTTCCTTTTCCTTCCCCTCCTTTCCCATCACCTTTTTCATACCTGCTAATGCTGTCTTAGCCCATGTAATGACCTATAATATTTACATTGACTAGAATATTAGATTTATATACACAGCTTCTCTTTGTTCCTATCATATAGTATTATCTGTAATAGCTGAAAGTGATTCTAGGAAGAGGCAGCCTGACTAACCTTTAAGTTCTGTGTATATTTTCAAAACTGGTATTCTCACAGGATGTTTTTAGGTTACAGTAAATTTATTTTCTTAAATTTGGCACGCCTACTCTAGAGGTTAGGCTTTACCTCTGACTCGACAATATCTAAAAATGAAAAAACTGTTTTATTGATCTATAATCGCCCCATTCTCAGTTAGTCTGTGAGTATGTTCAGTTCAAAGCAATCATTCCTTCGATCCTGGTTCGACCCACATTCCCCTCACCCGGTAACTGCAGCAGTCTCATTGTCTGGTCTCTCATCTCACTGTTCACTCCATCCTCATGTCAGATCGTCTCTGTAGACATGTCTAGCATTACATCATACTTCCTTTTTTTTAAATGAACCAATTAGATTTACTAATGTCGTCAGATCCAAGACACAAATACACAGATCAGCACTGTTCTTATTCAACATTGATCACATATTTAAAAAGTAGCTCTGAAAATGACCCAAAATAATTTTAATTAGTTTTTTCCTCTACTTGATCCCTGGGAACACTTGCCATGGTCATAACTCAGATGCTAATCTCCAAAAGTGTCTCCACTTGTGAGATTTGTTTTCAAACATGTATTTATCCAACCACTGAGTCCCAGCCTTTCCTCTCAGTTCTCAGTACTCAGTCACTTCTTCATGACTGTGCCTTGGGCTTCAGGGTTTAGGGCCAGAGGGCTATAGTGGCAGCTGGGACCTGTGCACTGCCTCTGCTATTTGCTGACCTAGATCCTGTGGTCTGGCATTTCAGTAATGCCCCATAGACACATTCACCTCTCTTGTTTCCTCCTCCCCACTCCTTTGATAGAACACACAGGGAAGGGAGGGGGGTAGGAAGGGAACAATTGCTGTTGAAAGTTTTCTTTCACCATTGTGGACATTTCAACCTAAGTAAACATTTCTACTTTAAGTTCATGATGACAGATTTTTTTTCTATTTTTTATTTGTACCACTAGGTTTAAACCTAGAACCTTAGCACTGAGCCCTTTTTATTTTTTACTTTTAGATGGGGCCACTGGGTTCAAACTTGCAATCCTCCTACCTTAGCCTCCCTAAGCACTGAGATTATAGGCATATACATCATGCTGGTTTACAAGCCTCTGCAAATCTCCTGTTCTCCGTCAGCCTCACAGTGTTTCACATTAGCCTGCTCCTCTGTGCCAACCTTCCCACACACACATCTTCCAGACCTTCCCTTGTGATCCTCTGAGAAAAGAGAAACCATCAGACTTCAGCTTCTTCATCCTCCTGCCATGAAACTATACACCTGCCTGTATCAGTACTGGGTGTTTTATTTCTTCCATCTGGTTAAAAGGAGGAAAACCCCTCTCCCTTTCTCAAAAAGATTGATATATATATATAAAAAAAAGCCCAAAGATGGATGCATATGTTGCAATAAAATTGAAGAAATTAACGCTTCTTATTCAAGATATTTTCCTATCTATGCTTCTAACTGAAACAAGAACCAATTTTTCCCCTTTTTCTTTTTTACAAGAAAGAAATTTCTTTAAAATAACCAAACCATTTTGCTGGGGGTCTTGTAAGATAAGTCTGTGTATTATCTTTGTTGTGGACAACTGACATCCACTACATCATGCTTCCTTATTGAAAACTACTCTAGTTCTCCCTTTCAAAAATCTTGATCTTACTCCATTGCAGAAGAATTATTTTTTCCTTTCCATAGTCTTATCCTGATTTTTGGAAAGTGTTAAGTGGTCATTTTGCTGTCCCTGGATCATGCTTTTAGTCATACTTATTTCACCTAAAATTGATTTCTCCCTCCACTCTGCCTAGATAAACCTTAACCTATTGAAGTGCAGCATAAATCTCACTTTCTTGTTTCAGAGTTTCCTTAATTCTTTAGACTCATCTGTTTCTCTTTATTTCAAATATCATGGAATCTCTAACTTGCTACATCAAATGTATGTGTTTGTTGTTAGTGTTTACATAGTTTTTGCTTATATTCTGCCACAGAATGGTTTCCCTTCATGTAGACTACTGTTCTCCTCCCCAACAACTTTGTAAATTCATTCCAAAGTCTTTGCCTTTTAATTCAGGATTTTTAGGTTGCCTTGTAAACAGCTGTGAGCATAATAGTCAACATGGCTGATCTCTAATTAAAAAGCACTCAACTTAGAAATTATCTCTGCAGAGCAGCAAATGTCATTGCTTTTGTCTTCACTTACATATGTAGCTTTGGCATTTGTTTCTGTGGCTGAAAAAGCTACTGCTATAAAGCAAATTGTTAGAGTTTTAGAAAATATTTGAATTAGAAAATTAGAAGCTAAAGAAGTAATTTCCAGTATGACACAATATACTAAAGATTTCAAGAATGGACTATGCAAACGGTAGTTTTACATTTCCTTGCTTTTTTTTAATTGTAAAAGAACTGAGTTTTAGAGTCTAAAAATATTATAGATAAATCTTTAAAGTATATGAATTCATCAAAATTGTACTGTGCAAGAATTTATATTGTGAATGCTAGGATCACTGGGTAGTAATTCCTGACTAATAATAAAGTGTGTATCTTTCCTATAGTTAGTCTTTATACTATCCCTTTTGGCTATTAAGGAACTCTAAAAAACTCTGAAAACCAGTGCAGACTACTTAATCTAGACTGCATCTTATAGATAAGGACCTGAAACAAGGGAAAATCAAATTATTTAGTTGAGTTTATGAAACTAGCTAGTAGTGCCACTCAGATTAAAGCCAGGTGCTTTGAGCCCAGCCTCATGGCTTCCTCATCATGCTCTATCCTTTCCGTTACACTTTTCATTAGGATCCTCCCCCTCACTGCCCATTGCTTGTTCCTGTCTTCCCTCCACCTTCACATAGGCCAGGTTATCTCCATTTTCCCATACTTCGGTAGTGAATGGAAGTCAGAATCTCATCACTATTTTTTTCCATTGACAATTATCTTAATATTGCTTCAGAACAGTTTCTATTATTGGACTGGAAATCCGACTTAAATAATGAACACTGGACCATATTAAAAACTTGCCAAGAGGAAAGTATTTGAACTGAAACAAGGGAGCTTGTTTCAGGAGCTCATCTCAAACAATGTTTTAATAAAGGCTAGAACTACAAAAGAGATGTCCTCATGATTGTACTTTATTGAGTGGATAGAACCCAGGATTAAATTTTACTTAGTTCAAATCTAAGATATAGTAATCTTTTTTTTTTGTTTTGTTTTCCCAGTAAGCTCTATTTTATGCAAGTTTTTTTTTTTCCAGAGAATTTTGAAGCCTCCTCCATTTTGGGATAGAGTCTCACTGTGCAGTTTGTACTGGCATTGAGCTTATTCCATACCCCAGGCTGGCCTGAAACTTGTAGCAATATTCCTGCCTCAGCTTTCCCTGTCCTGGGATTACCTGCCTACATCACCATGCCCACATTAAGACAAGGTCTTGCTAAATACTTGAAGCTGGTCTGGACCACAGTGGCCTTGAGCTCCTTTGGAATTAATTTCTTGACAGAAATATCTTCTATCTCAAGAAAGAAGCATAACTATTAACCAAATCATAGAAAAATAAAATGGTACTATAATGGAACTCTTAAAAGTTACAGACCCTAAGACCAGAGCCATTCTAACCACTCACTATTCTTTAAATTTCACATAGCTGTCTCTTCTGAAGAGGTCTTTCTTTCTGGTGGTAAAAAAAAAAAAGAGCCATTCTTTAATTTTGGTAACTTTCTTATTTGTATCTCCTTGTCCCCATAGTACCTTTCTTTGAAACTGTTGATTGTCCTGTTATTGCTATCTTTATGTACAGGATATCTCTTATCCTAAAAAAAAATTTCTTTTCTGCTGTCCTGTTGCGTATTTCTAATATTTCCTTATGCATTGACAGGTATGAATGATGAAATTCAATGTTTCTTGAGAGCTTATCTTTATTTTTATGAAATATTATTTTAATCCTACAGAACAGGTGTTTTCCAAGTCATTGCAAGCCCATGTACAAAATGGATACTCATATTTTTGCAACTTAATGAACTGTATTCTTAGGAAGAGTAAATTCAAGAGGCAGTATAACATCAGAACTCCAAATAAAATATCATTCTCCATCTCTGTTCTAGATTAGACATCCTCTTTCAGTAATAATCACCATCCTAAATTATTTTTCACTTTTCTTTCTAGTTTTATCTAATTTTACTTACGTATGTGTATTTCTGTGTGTGCCTGTATATAATTATGTAATGATTCATCCTATATTTTCAAGCGTGGCTTTCCCTCTTGTTCCTAAAATCAACCATATTGTAAAAGTACTTTATTCATTTATATTAACATATATTTCCTTAAGTATGTATAAAATATATTTTATTTCATTATAGCAGATTTGAGTTGCTTTCATTTTGGGATTACAAGAAGTCATATGTTTTTAGAGGACAGAAATGAAATGTGGAGTTAGAATATAATCTGTACATATGTTCTTGTTAACTTGAAACAGGCAAATGTATTTCCCAGAGTACTTACTACAATCTGTTCTCTTACCAGGATTATATAAAATTGTGGCTGTTCAAAATCATCACCACCATTTAGAATTCTTATAATACTTTAAAAATGTAATCAGGAGGAAAGATCATTATATATATATATATATATATATATATATACACATATATATATAAATATATATATATACACATATATATAAATATACATATATACATATATACATATATATATTATTTGGATGTGTAATGCATTCTGTAAGATAAATTAAATTCAGAATTTTTAAAAATTGAAATCTTTATTGGTACATTACATATACATATCATGATTGCACTCAACAATGAGAATTTGTACCAGTATAATACACAACTTAATTCTCATTTTTTCCCATAGCCCTACCCACCCTGCCATCCCCCTATATACATAAAATTTGTTTCCTTTCTTTTTTGTTATAATCTCATTTTTTCCTCTTCACCCTATTTCGCTTTGAGTATTTTCTATTTCACAATATATAACGTACATTTTAAAACACATTTACATCTTCATTTTCTCATACCAGAGAAAAGATGCGATATGTACCTATCTGTGACCTATTTATTTCACTTAGGAGGATGTCCTCGAGGTATGTCCATTGAAGTAGAAATGATTCAAACTTATCATTTTTTTATGGCAGAGTAATACTCCATTCTGTAGACGAACCACAGCTTTTTTATCCAGTCTCCAGTTGATGGACATTTGGGTTGTTTCCAAGACTTAGCAAACATAAACTGAGCTGCACATGGGTGCACATATGTCACTGTGATATGAGTCTTTTAATTCTTGTGTGTAAATACCTAGCAGAACGATGGCTGGGTCAAATGGGACCTCCAATCCTAGCTTTCTGAGGAATCTCCAAACTAATTTCCGCAGGGGTTGTATGAGTCTATAGTCCCACCAACAGTGGAGATGGGTTCCTTCTTCTCCACAGCCCTGCCAACATTTGTTGTTGGCTAATTCTGAAATAGCAGCCGTTCTATGTGGAGTGAGATGAAATCTCAATGTTGTTTTCATCTGCATCTCTTGAATGACTATTGATGTTGACCATTTCTTCATATGCTTCTCAGCTGCTCTTATTTATTCCTCTGAAAAATATCTGTTCATTTCAGATGCCCATTTTTGAATTGGATCTTTAAATTTGGGTGGGCCTATTTTTTTGAAGCTCTTTATGTATTCTAGACAGTAACCCTTTGAGGAACAGCTGTAAAGATTTTTTCCCACATTATTGGTTGCCTTTTTGCTCTGTTGGTGGTTTCCTTTGCTGTGCAGAAGCTTTTTAAAAGAATGAGGTCCCATTTGCTGATTTCTTCTGCCAATATCTGTGCTATAGAGGTTTTGTTCAAGAAGTCTTTCCCTAAGCCAGTGTCTTCAAGAGTTTTACCTAACCTGTTTTGCAGCAGGTTTAGAGTGTCTGTTTTAATATTTAGATCTCTTATCCACTTTGTAAATTCAGAATTTTAATAACAGCTGATTAACATTGTGGGTTTGTGCTGTAATAAATACAGTAATAAAATGTAATAAATACATGGAGTGTGCCATTTAATTCCCACTATAATCATAGAAGGCAGAAACTTTTGCGAAATCTATTGTAAAGACGAAGGAACTGAACCACAGAAGGATTGCAGATCTTGACTAAGATTATAAGTATTACTAAGACTCCGAAGCTTTGATTGAGATGCTGGAATTGTTACTTAAGCCTCTCATTTCAAAAGGCAACATCTTAGCCACTTGCTTATGTGTGGACTTCCATTCAAGTACATACCACAGAGGGGTAACTGGCATGTGAAGTATAGATTATTATTTTTTCTTCTTCTTTTTTCTAATTTGGCCAATATTTACTTAGACCTTTGCAAATCAGGTATGAGAAGTGTCTTACATTTAGCTAATCAGAGCTTTCATCCAGGTTGTTGTCTGTGTTTTCTCTGTTTGGTTGTTGAATTCTTTGGTAATTTCAAGGCTAAATACAAATTTAGAATGTATTTCTGTCAGAGTCATGGAAATTTGCAGTATTAATGGTGCACTGGGTAGTTCCAATGGTAGCAGTGGTACCACTCAGTGTTACCAATCCAGTGGTAACACTCAGGATTCCAGAGATATGTGAAAATTGCAGTGTCTGGGTCAGCCTTGGCGGGGGCCTGCAACACCCAGGGTTCAGAAAATGATGCTGTCTAGCTGATTTCCAGCTTTGATTTGATTGTGACTCTGATACTAATCTTGTTTCTCTTTTTGCTTTTTTCTCTCTTTTTAAATTTTGTTGTTCTATTTTGCTTTTTGATTGTTTTCTATGTCTTTTTTTTTTTTATTTTGAGGGTAGCAACATCTGGGTGTCATATTTTGGCATTCCCATCCATTGATTTTGTGTAATTTCTTATAACCATTTATCACTTTGCTTGAATTAGCCAGACACATATGCACTTAGAAATAATACTTCAATTTAAAAGAAAAAAATTCTCTACCCAATTCCTTGAATGTTATCTAGTTTTACATACACTTCCTCCAAATGACCTTTCAGTAGCAAACTTGGTATAACTTGATTTTATTCACAAGTATGTAGAAGTAATTTTTCGAGACTTCCATAAATATGAATGATTTTGTTGAAGATTTCTTAGTTTTCTTTCTTTTCTTTTTTAAATTTTTTTAAATTTTTGAGACAAGGTCTCGCCTTGTAGTTCAGGCTAGCCCTGAGCTCAGCCTCAAACTCTCATCACAGCGGTCCTCCTGCCTCTGCTTCCCAAGTGCTGGGATTACAGGTGTGAGCCACCATGCTCGGCACTGTGGTATGTGGTACTGGTTGCTGCTGGGTGTGAGTCTCCATGCCCAGTATGGTATGTGGTTACCAGGGATCGAACCTGAGCCCTTACGCTTGCAAGATAGGTGCCAGAACCCCTGAGCTAAATACCCAGTGCCCTTAGTTAATTTTCATAAGCTAACACTAAGATCACAAAATAATTTTATTTTGGCAAGAGTGGTCAATGATTTAAGGCTCAGAACATTAAATATTAATAGTTCACAAATTTATTCTACTTCTGAGCGAGCATCTTTATTGATCATAAGCATTACAATAATGGTTAGGGTATGAAAAATGCATGTAGCCAGAGCAAGGTTGTGCTTAGGGACACTTAAATTGTTGTAGACCTTTTCAACAGTCATATGGTTTTGTATTAAATGGTAATGCAGTACTAAAATATTGTGTTGAAAAGTTTTGACTAAGAATATTTTAATATATGCACAACAAATGGAGAAGAAAACAAAATTGGTATCAAAATGTTTTAAGGAAAAAAGTGGAACTTAGAAAAAACTACCTAGCTATAGAATCCTTATGCTTTATAAAGAATATAGTTCACCCAGGGAAAGGGCCTGGCTATTATTTCTACAGACTGAAAGACCTTGTACTAAGTTCTCCTTTTTCTATCCATATTCTGGTGGGGTACACTCTATATTTTTGAACACATGAACTGTTGAATAAGTGACTGGCAGGCTAATTCAGCTGCAGTTTTGTTTAGACATCAAGTAATGTGTTATTTGAACTGCTATTAAAATTATCTTAATGATTTACATGGAACTGAATTAACTCATTTGACTAACCTGTAAATAATAATCAGCTTTAATCTAAAACATGTTGGAAATTTATTTATTATTCTGCTATAATATCAATAATGTCTGATTTTAAAGAGAAAATTCACTAATTAATGTTTGGATGTACTCTTACACTGTTTATGGGTCATACCTAGTAGGTAAAATCATGAGACAAATCAAATATTTGTCTTGTATTTCATTTAAGTCTCTTTCAGCTTAAAGAATAATCTCTTCATTAGGTGTTATAATGAATATACCAATTTAAATCAATATTTTAAACGTTTTACTTTTCTCTACCTAATTCTGGTTCAGGTGTTCATAGAGAGACATGTTCTCAATTGGCTTGTTATATCTGGTTCATGTTCAACTTCCTCTTATGAGCTTTTATTTTTTGTCCTAAGCCAGGTATAGAATTGTGAGGAAGAGATAAAAGAAAAACAAGAAACCAAGGACTGTTTCTTCAATTGTTGCTGATGTTTGCAACTGAATTTTTCTACCGTGCAAACTTTGATATATATTGTGACTTACTGGGAAATCTTGTACGGATTTTTCATGACCTTGCTGCTTGAAAATCTTCTTGAATAACTCTTAGGATATCTTCATGCGCCTTGTCAATTCTTTTACAAAAGAAAGGCACTATGGTTTCTTTTCATTTAGGAACATATGTCCACAGGCTAACCTCACAGCTCCCTTGTTTACAGGAAAACCCACCTACTCCCAGCCCATCTTGTCCATGTATTTTCATGCGGTCTCCAGTGAGACTCCATCCTCCCTACTATACATTTTACCTAAAAGACTGTACATTCTCAGTTTTTTTTAGGGCTCCCATTTCCTCATGACTTCTATCCACTCATAATTTGTACTCTTATTTTAAAGACTGCCTAGTCTTTTAAACTTCCCTTTCTGAAGTCATTTCACACTTGAGAATCTTAAAAGGGCTTGTGATTTAGTCAGTAAGACAGTGAGTGTGGTTTAAGATATAGCGATCCAGTTTTTTATTTAATTATTTATTTTGCCAGCGATGTCTCATAGAGAAGCTTTACCCTAAATTGTTGCCTTTGGGTCAGATGGTGGAATGCTACAGTTAACAAATAAAAAGAAAAACAGTGATCTTTTAAATAATGTTTCACAGAGGTGCCATTTCACAAATCATCAATTTTCCAAAAATATATCACAAGTATGTTTGAAACATGCCAAAATAGTAAAACACATGCTACTGTGCACCCAGACAGGGCCAAGGAAAATAAGAATTCTTGGTTAATTACCTTAGGATTATTAGAATTTTCTCAATTTTCCCTAATGAGTTTATAAATATTGCCATATTCTACATTTCTGTATCATGAAAAAAAGTGGAAAACACTAATTTTATAGGTTTTGTAATTTTCTTACTTTGCCTGTTTGATTTGGTATCAATGTTGCATAGATTTCAAGAACAGAATCTTTAGTGTGTAGCTTTCATATTTTTCCTTTTTATTCTTTTATAGCATTCTTATTGTACTATTTACTACTCCATTAAAACATTTTTTATTCAGTCTTTAATTGTATATCAGTTATATATTCCGTTTCTGTATTTTAGCCACAGTGTTTCTTTTTCCAAGAAAAATGCAAGAATTCAAGGACTAAAGAATATTCTTCTCCTCCTCTTTATTTCCATTATGACGCTGTTGTAGTATTGGGCATAAGAGTATGTATTTGCTAGTTTCTGAAATATAATTCAAATTGAAAATTAGAGAACTGTAAAATTTTCAGATCATGAGGAAGTTTCTATAAAGAAAACATATATTTTCCTTTGACTAAATGTAATCCATGAATAATTATACAAATTGTATAAGAAAAGTATGTTTAAAAATCAGAATAGCTCCTGAAAGTCCTTATTTTAGGACATGATGGCTATTTAATTTACCTGAGAATTTTACAGAGGTTTCAGTTTAAAAATGAGAAGCTCAATGATTAGACTATTTTACCAGGAAATTCTTCCACATAGTTAGCTCTTTACTTGATTTCTAGTTTATAATGGAAAGGCTCATTGTTCAGAGGTGACGCTGTGACATAGAAGGCATTGATTCTAATCATGATTAAATTAATATCAGATCATTTACTGCTGATAATCTTATTTTTCCTACTTCTATCAATCAAGTTTTTTAAAGATTTATTCATGCTTTAACAATTCATATTTCACGGTATTAGTTTTATGGCTATGAAATATAATCCCCAAGCACCTACAGTATATGATCTTGAAACTAAGTAGAATATAAAAAAATCACTTAGATCTGTGGCTGGGTTACATTATTTTGCTTGGGAAAACCATGCACACATATAGCTGTTGATGCATAAAAAAGGAAAAGAGGTCTCTGCCCTCAGGAGTCTGCCTTTAAGTTAGACCTGCATTATAAATACGAAGATATCATGCAAACTGAACAAGCATTCAATAGGAAGAAAAAAATGGGCGATTATTGTTAGAACTAATAGAATCTGTAAATTTTTTGTTTCTTTGTTCTTATTGTCTTTCATTTTTGGGAACTCTTATGCAAACCCAGAAGATGTATTATCTTCTCTATGCTCAGAAGTAGCATGTTTAATAGGAGATTTGTATAGTAGATCAGAAATATATTTAGAAATATACATGTGAATGTTTATATTTTGTTTGCAGTATTTATGCTTTTGATTTAAGAAAGAGTTCATAGATTATATTTGACTATTTTAGACAGATTAAGAACTATCTGATTTCTAAACAGATTAATAACAGTACTATAAAATTATCCAGTATAAATTTCATGTGAGCTACAAATGTAAATCAAGTAAGTAATTTTATGTTTTAGAGCTACAGTACTGTAAAAGTGAAAAAAATGATAAAACTAATTTTATTATTTATTCCAATAAATCCAAATGTAATTTATAATCAATAGAAAATTATTAAAAAGCTTTTTTGTACCTAAGTCTTCAGAACATAGTGTGTATTTTATATTCATAGTACATCTCAACTGAGATTAGTCTATGCTCAGACGCCTGGCTAGTGGCCACAAGAGTAGAGTTGTAGCTTCAAATTCTTTTGTATTATCTCTCACTATTTCCTGATTTTCATGCAATCCATGAGCTTTCAACATGTCATTTTTTTTCTCTCTCTCTTTTCTTCTCTCTTTTCTCCCTTCTTTTTTCCCTGTTCAGTCTACTTCTCTACATGCTTTTTCCTATTTCTCTTTTTTTGTATTCTAACATGGAAAAACTGGTCCCATTACTTAGTATTTTAATTACATCTCTAATTTTTGTAGTCTTTTATGCTGTTAAGGTTATTCATGAAGGAAGCTCTCCATACCATTCATAGATCAAAATTCAAGAGATAGCTCTGTGTTCCAGTATGTCTTCTACTTACCTTTCCAATCATTAACCATTTATTTACTTTCTGGTGTACTTCTGGCATTGTTAGTAAGATATTTTTCATCCTTCCTATTGCAGATATTCATACATTCACATTTTATGCAAACTGCATGGTCCAACTGAATGAGATACTCAGTGTATTTGTTAGGAAAAACTCCATAACACATATTTTAGGGTATACAAATTACTTAAATTCTACTTCTTACTTGTATACAAATTTTGTAAAAAATTACATAAATATGATATGAGTGATTTTATAGTAAATACTGTGTAACTTTTTTTTCTTTATCAACTCAAGGTGCAAAATCAAGTCAACTGTTTTTACTATGCAACCTAAGATTATGAATCTCCTGTTCTCCTATATTAAGACTTGGCTATTTACTAACCAGCTCATGTATGTGAGGAAACTATTCAAGGTCTTTGAAAGCTGTACCTTAGGCTCCTGTTATTGGAGAAATCTATAAACAGAGTTGACAAGTGCTAGTTGCAAACAGACTCAAAATAATTTAGGATTTGTGACTCATTTGGTATAAAACACAGAAAGTTTTGTTGAAGTATTAAGAAGAATTCAAGCCTAGGCTTCCTATCATATAAACACTTAAAGCATATCTATAAGCATGATATTCTACCCCATTGACTTCAATGAATCCCAAAACTAAGCTCTTAAGTTTGTATTGGTTTAAAATTGTGTCTCCATGGGCCAGGGAGTTAGGTCAGTGGTTCCGGAGCCTATCTTGCAAGAGCAAGGACCCGGGTTCGATCCCCAGTAACCACATACTATACTGGGTGTGGAGACTCACACCCAGCAGCAACCAGTACCACATACCACAGTGCCGGATGTGGTGGCTCACGCCTGTAATCCCAGAACTCGGGAGGCAGAGGCAGGAGGATTGCTGTGATGTGCATTTGAGGCTGAGCTCAGGGCCAGCCAGAACCACAAAGTTAAACCCTGTCTCAAAAAAAAAATAAATAAATAAAAAATAAATAAATAAATAAAATTGTGTCTCCAACTACGGCAAAATTCTTAATGCCTACCATCCAGTTAAAAGGTTATATGCCGAACAATGAAGCAATAAAACAAAACATATTCTGGAGAAAACCCAATCAACATCAATCCAAGACTGACTCTGATATTAGCTGTTAAGCTATTAAAAAGGTGATTACAATATGAAATATTTATTGTGATATGGAAACTTGATAAGAGCACAAATCAAATTTCAAATATGACTAAATTTTGTGTAAAGAAAGTGCACTGATAGAAATAAGCATATATTATAAACATTAATTATTAAGCTTAAAGATACAGCACTAGAAACCATTACGATAAAAAACAAAGTGTGATAGAAATAATAAGCATATATTATAAAAATTAAATATTATTAAGCTTAAAGATATAGCACTAGAAACCATTAAGATCAAAAACAAAGTGCAATAAAAATGTGCTACAGGAAAAAGCACCGATAAGGGTAAGATAACTCCAACTATTCAGATTTAAGTAAATTAGAGTCTTAGAAGGGAAAAGATAGTCTAGATATTTTTCCAAATTCAATGACAACTGTAATCCAACAGATCTAAGTAGTCACTGTAACCAAAATTATTAAAAGTAACAAAAATTGTTACCCAGGCACATCCTAATAAAAACACTCAAAACAACAGGTCAGATAAATGTCTCAAAGCAGCCACAAGAAAAACACCATGATGTGTGTTGAGGGGCAAATAGATATAGCAGTTTTCTTGCCATAAACAATATAATCACTGAGGCAATAGAGTGGTTCTTTGAAACACGAAGGGGGGAAAAACCCACAACTATGTATATTTTACCTAGTACAAATATGTACTGAGAACAAAGAAATAATTGCTTTAAATGTTTCCACAAAATTGAAACATATGCTAGTTAGTGCTATGTTAATTAAACCATGGAACAAAACAGAAAAATAAAGAGGAAAATCTCTTGTAATTACTTTTTTAAAAAACACGTTGGGTTTTTTTTTCCCTTACTAATTTTCCCCGTTCTTTCTTACCTAATTTTCTATTTAAAGAAAGTACCTTAGCTCTTCTTTTCAGGAAGATACATTGGTGACAAAATCTGTTATTTTCCTTCATCTGAGAATGTGTTAATTTTCACTGAAGAATATTTTCCCCTGGATATAAAATTAATAGAACTTTCAAATGTGTCACAGTATTGGCATAAAATTGTCATTCTTTTAATTTCTTAATTTGGAAGGTTGTCAGTTTCACATATTTTTACTTTATAAACAGGCATTTAAAGCTATAAATTTTCCCTAATGCGGATATACTTTACAAATATAGAATTAATTTATTGTTTCCTTTTTCTTTTCATTAAATATGTATTTCTTTTCCCTTGTGATCGCTTTTTTTGATTTTGTAAAATATGTGAACTTGTGAGGCTGAATTTTCATATAGTTTGGGATTTTCTAAATATTCTAGGGTTACCAATTATCTCTGTAACATTGTTATCAAAGCATACACTCTGGATTATCTTTATCATTTGAAAAATGTTGGGAGTTATTTTATCATTCAGCATAGGATCTATCCTCTGGTTATCCCAAAGCATAATTGAGAAGAATGTGCCTCATCTGAATGCTCAGGCAACCAGAGTTGCCCCTCTGTAGCTGTGAAAACTTGAAATGCTGTGGAGTCATTCTCTGTGATTCCCTCAATTACTCTCAGTCTTGTCTCACTTCAGCTTGGTACTTGAAAGGTTTCCCTGCCCGTCTATCTAGGGAGTTGTCTCATTTTTTGTTTTCACCCCCTTCACTTTACTACTTATGTGAACCAAAAGCCTGTGAGAAAGACTTGGTGGTTGAGTATAGGTTTGCTTTATGTTTTGGACTCACTGGGTTTCCATGGTTTCGGTCTTTATTCTACTCGATCTCTCCATTAGTGAGGGAATGGCACTCTTTTGCAACTTACTAAATTTTAATCAGAAGTGAAAGTTTTCTCCTTGCATATCTTTCATGATTTCACACTAATATATATCTTCTAAGAAACTATCTCTCTTCACCTGTGGGCATAGTCAATTGCTCATTATTATGAGCAGCACTTGGAAACATATTATTTCATGATTCATTCACATTTGTCTCCTTCACTTAACTTTTTGCTCATACAGCTTAAGTTCAGTATTTATTGATCTTTAAAACATAATTTATAAAACAGTATGTGCAACATCTGTGAAAGTTTGTTATTTTCTTTGCCAAACTACAGTTTTGTAGAAATTGAAATTCTAAGAACCTGACACACCTGATGATTTTGCCTTATGTATGAAACAAATAAATAACCAGTTGATAATAATGATGGACTATTCGGCAGTGGGCTTATTAATGAGGTCATGTGTTTGTATGACTTTTTAAAGGGATTATTATGAAATTTTGAAACACTTGATACTAGATTTTTTAGTGAGGTTTTATGTTGCCTCAGGCCAACCAACTAACCTCTAACTCTTCATTTGTAAATGATATAATAAAATTTTCTTTTGCTAATATTTTGATAAAAACACCTCAGAGACTAAAAATGTCAAAGAATTTTGGTGACAGAAAATGTTACAGAAGGTGGAAGTGTTTTGCCATCTTTTAAGTCTTATTTTTCAATTTATTTTTTGTTTGTAAAATATCAAAAGCTTTTATTTTTTCTTCTAGCAACCACCTTATCACAGTGGGGTGATGAAAGAAAAGGCTATTTTAAATTATCTTCCCCAGATTTTTCCTTGAGTGCCCATATTCACTGTCAATCATAGCTACCAGAAAGTCAACTTATTATTTGAATCCCTAGTCAAAATATAGTTAGTAATGATATAATTACTTGCATATATTTTTTCTTATTTCATGGAACATAGAACAACTAATCCTGACTTTGAAAGGAAGAAATGTACCAGTTTACTTTCTGTATGACTTATTGTCTTAGTTTAGTTTACTATAATACTCTTTGTTAAACAGATTATTTTTTAACTTTGTTCTTATGTATTAGACACTCTATTTCTTTCACTTCCAATATATTATTTTGTTTTGAAGGATTATTTCCTTCCAATAAATCCAGTATGATTTTTTTTTTTTTTGAGACAGAGTCTCACTTTGCAGTTCAGGCTGCCCTGAGCTCAGCCTCAAACTGACAGCAATCCTCCTGCCCCTGCCTCCCGAGTGCTGGATACAGGTATGAGCCACCATGCCCAGCACTGTGCTCACTGGGGATCAACTCCAGACCTTGCACTTGCAAGGCAGATACTGCAACCACTGATGTAAATCCCTGCTCCAAAAAATGTGTATTTTAAATAAACCTCAACAACTTCAAACTTTCTAAAAGTAATAAAATGTGTACACTTCCACCAAGAGAAATAAAGACAGTAGCACAAGTAAAACACGATTTCCTGACAAAATACTTTGAACTAAAGCATTGTGTTAACTAGTTTATATTTTTTGTTATTCACATCTTCCAAATACATATTTCTTCAAAGAGCACAGATTTAAAAATCTCGCGTAACATTTGAATAGGAATTTCTACTTTATTATTTTCTTTTAGATGGTGGGAATTAAACTTCTGTGATATGAATGAAAATATAATTAGTGGGTGAAATAAAACTAAAAAATTTTAGAGAATTACTGATATCTCAATAAAGGTCAAAAGGCAATCAAAATATA
>PVIR01024149.1:0-26246 GCA_004026965.1 Petromus typicus | reverse complement strand
AAAAAAAAAAAGGACTAACTGAATCCCTCTAAATTTATCAGAATCAGATGATATTTGGGACAGTTTATCTTCCTTGGGCTTTGCCTCTTGTTTCCTTACAAATATGAAAGAAGAGAGGAAACTTTCTTCCTCGAGGCAACTCATTTCAAGGAGACAGCAGATGAAGTTGTGCTTCTTTTGCTAGAGGGGATGTGAGTAAGTGGTGCGAGGAGCCAATAAGGTACAGTGAGAAGACTCTGCACCACCGGAAGTGAAAGCTACATTGGGGAGGAGTAGCTTCTGTCAGTCCCAAGTGGGACACAGGTTGTGATGGCACCATGGAAAGTGTAAGGAGCACAGCAGGGCATGGGATGAATGCATAGTCCGTGAACTGCCTCTCACCATTTTTGATGACCATGGCCTCCAACAATCACACTATAGGACCAGTGACAGGTAACAGGACAAAGGCATGTATACCACTAGGCTTCAAGGGGCACAATATCTCCCAAGACTCTATTCATAAGAGGGTTCATCAAAATTGAAAACAGATTTTAGAGAAGAACAGAGAAGATGTTGAAAAATCTTACCCAAGACTGCCCGGGAGAAGCTGGAAGTGCTTTGGTTAACTGATTTAATTCTAGGGCAGATGTTGTTTCAACTACAAAGTTGATTGCATCAGGAGTTTTTATTTATTTAATTATTTTTTGCCTATTTTTTCAACCAAATATTCAATTTAGCATCTTAGTTTTTTTTTTTCTGAATGCATAATCAGCCAACAGAATTGATTAATTATTAAAATAGACCTTTAGAAATGTAATTAAAAAGCAAATAGTCTGATCACACTGAAGTGTGCATCCTGGTGCTTTTTGGAAATACACTTATAGTTCTCTAACTATTCTCTTTTTCACACAATTGCTTACTCCCTTATGAAGTTCATTAGGGTGTTAGCCAGACTCCAAAGGTCCCTTCTGATCTGCGCTTCCTGGCAGTACTTCCTTCTTTCCTCCTTGTCGTATGACAGAGCTGTCAATAGAATGTCATAGAATGCAATGACCAACAGAATGCAGTACAATAATATAATATGATTACCCAAGTGAGGTTTTAAAAGACTTTGTTTTATGCATCTTGGTTTTCCTGTATCACTCCTTCTAGGAAAAAACAGCATCATAATATGAACATTTTCCCTTTCACAGAAAAAAATAGCACTATAAAGAGACTTGTGTAGAAAGCAAGGGGCCCAGCTAACAGCACCATATTGCAACCTGTAGCTCCACATTGGAGCTATCTCTGCCAGCTCCCTTACACATGAGTATTGTAGCTGTCAACCCTGAATTGAGTCCTCCAGCCAGAACCTCTAGGCTGAGTCACTCTTTCAATTTCCAGAATATTAAATGATGACAAATATTACATTTATAAGTTATCAAATTTTTGATTGATTAGAAAATTAATGTGAGTTCTCTATTATTTTTTGATAATAAAGCCCTTTTGCTAATAGCTGTGACTGAGTAACTGTTATTGTAAGAGTACTACCTCTGTATGGAAATATTCTAGATTATATACAGTCAAATATGTGAACACAACTATGAAGATATAAATTTGTTCAACCACCAGTGCAAACCTATCATTCCCAACTTATAAATGCAAAATCTTGGGTGCACAGTAGCTTGTCAAGATTACACACTAGAAAATATCTGACATGGGATTCAAACCTAGAGGCTCAGGACTGAGGGTCCATGGACATCAATTATTAAAGCATTCTTCATTCTGTGCCCACGAAGAGCAAGAAATAAATGTTTCCATGGCTGCCACACAATGGAAAACTCACTGTGCTGGCTAGGCCTTTTCTAATATCATCACTCTAATTAGTTTAACTTGCCTGTCATTCTCAAAATAAAGGTAGATTGTGTTGTGCCAGGAGTGACAGAGCAGAGACAAAGTAGAAAGAGATCATTTATCTCTCAAGGAATACCAACCAGTTGCCAAGAGATGGACAGGGAGAACCTGAGAGACGGAGAAATTTTTGCCTTAGAGTATCACTGTGCATCCTTGACTTATAAAGGAAAACACTGCTCTGTGGATTTGTTCTGCCCAGTTACTAATCTTGTGATCTGACATGTGCTTGGCAACCCAGCAAAAGACTCATTTCTTGAAATGGTTATTTAATCTTTTCAAATTTTATATTTTTTCACTTTTATTCAGAAATCTAGCACATAGCTTTTTGGCAACAGTAACCCAAGAAACAGATAACCTTGATTTAATTATTTGGTAATATTCTCAGGCATACTTGGCTATTTTGACCAAAAAAAAAAAAAATAGAGCCTTTGTTAAATTAGCAAACTGTGAAAAGAACTATCATATTATTATCTCGTTTTTGTTTTCTAAACATCTTCTTTAATGTCATGTGAAACGTGCAAATATTTTTTCTGCCCAAACAGAAAAAAACATGAAGCAAATAATTTGCTTTAAAATAAATCAAAGCTAGAATTTATAATTAAACACTAACATGTTCCCTGTGGCAATGAACTGAAATTCCAGTTCTGTTCACTTCATCAGAAGAAGTGTGAGGAAAGAATAAACACTACACGGATTTATAATCTTATTCTATTTCATAAAGCTAAACTATCTTTCTTTGAATGGCAATATTATTGTGATGTCTATGGACTTAGATTAAAAGCCTAGTTGTATGATTTAAACACCTTGTTAACTGTTATTATTCATCACTGTTTACTACCTTTTGGTAAAAGAATCACATTCCCAAAAGTTGTCCCTACTGTGAGATGGGCATAAAACTCCACCCCACTGAAAATTGATCTGATCATGTGACTTGTTTTGGCCAATGAAATGTGGGTAGATATGACATTTACCAATACTTAGCAGAACCCTTTATGTATTTTCCCCTTTGAAATGAGAATTTCATGTTCCAAACAAAGGTTGTTCCAACAAAGGTTAATGCTTCATGCCAAATCAAGAAGATCACCTACAGATGAGTATTTAATGTTAAAAAAATAGTTCCTTGGATTTAAATTTCCAGAATAATTTTAAATATATACACACAGAATGACTATATCACCTACTGTGAGTAGGTAAGTAGAAAGGAAAGAAAGAATCAGCAAGAGGACAGTAAAGCTGTGACAGAAATAAGGCAATAACTTCCAGTAAAAAACCTTAGCATGAATGGTATCGACTCTCCACTCAAAAGAATCAGATTGAAAAAATGGGTCAAGAAACAAAACACTTATATACTATATAAAAGGACTATATGTAACCCAAAAATAAATTAATAAACTCTAATCAAAGAGCAGAAAGCAGTATTTCATACAGTTCCTCTCCCAAGACAGCAGGAGTAGCTGTCGTATTTTCAGACAAAGAGGGCTTCAGGCCAAAAGCAATCTGAGGAAGAAAAGAAGTTCATGTATATTAGTTAATGAAACAATTCAGCAGAAAGAGATAACTGTTATTGTACTTTTTTCCCAGTACTGGAATCAAGCTTGGCATTTTTATATTGCTAAGCAGGAGGCATCAGTGAACTAAATTCCCAGTCTAGGTAACTATTAATTTTGTTTGTTTGTTTGTTTTTCAGTTTTTTTTTTTTTTTTTTTTTTTTTTTTTTTTTTTTTTTTTTTTTTTTTTTTTTTTTTTTTTTTTTTTGAGACAAGGTCTTGTTCTGTAGTTCCGGCTGGCCTTGAACTCACTGTGTAGCCAAAGCTGGCCTCGAACTCTTAACAGTTCTCCTGCCTCTGCTTCTCAAGTGCTGGGATTACTGACAAGAGCTACCATGTCTGGCTCCAGGTAACTATTATTAACATACATGTACTGATCGCCAACACAGCAAACTTCATAAAACAAATCTGTGGGATACAGAAGATCAAGTAGGCAGAACCATAATTACAATGGGGACGTACAGTAACCTACTGGCATAAATAGATCAGGTGAACAAAAGGTCAACAAAGAAATGTTTGTCGTTTGTTTCTGCATTTTGGGACAGGATCCCAATGCATTTGGTCCCAATGCATTTGGTTCAACCAATGCATTTTGGTTCAAGCTTGAACTCACTATGTACCTGAGGTGGGCCTAGAACTCATGAGGATCTTTCTGCCTCAGCCATCTGAGTGTTGGGATTACAGGAGTGTGCCACTCTGCATGGGTACTGCTCAGAATGGTGATGTGCATATGATTGCAGCACAGCACAAAGAAAGTAAGAGTCACTGGCAAAACAAACAAACAAAGAAACAGAGATTGTGTAGATGAATAGAAACTGAGCAATATGTTCTTGAATAATCAATGAATAACTGAAGAAATCATGGAAGAAATAAAACAGTTCCTGTCATTAAGTGATATTATCCATAAAAGGTATTAAAATCTATGGGACAAGATGAAAATTATCCTCAGGAATGTGTGTAAAAACCCACATCAGAAAAACAAAGCAAACCCAGGTAAATAACTTAAAGACATAGCTCAATGTCCAAGAAAATAAGAACAATCCAAATCTTATACAAGGAAAAAAATATATAAAATTAGAATAGAAATCAGTAAAATAGAGCTTCTGGAATCTATAAATAGAAGACCTGGTTCATCAAAAGAGTAAGTGAACTAGACACACCCTAGGCAACCTTACAAACCATTTTGGGAGAACTGGACATCTGGAAAATTTGTAGTATATGTCTGTCTCATATCTTGTACAAAATCAAGTCAAAATGAGTCAAAGACTTAAATGTAAGGAAACTTTGTAAGTACTACAGAAAACCATACTTCAGTAGCTCAGTAAATTGTGCCAAGAATTAAGAAATGGACTTAAATAAAATTTAAAAACAGCCAACAGAGTGAAGAGACAGCCTACAGAATTGGAGAAAATCATTGCCATCTACTTTTCCAGCAGAGGATTAATATCCAGAATATATAAAGAATTAAAAATTGAACAACAAAAGAATAAGTGAAGCAATTAATAGCTGAGTTTAACAGATACTTCTGAAAAGATGTACAATAGCCAATAAATTTATGAACAGTGTTAAGCATCTATAACCATCAGAAAAATACAAATCCAAACTACTTTGAGATTCCATCTCACTAAAGTCCAAATGGCTATTATTAAGGAAACAAAAAAAGAAAAAGTACTGGTGAAAACTGTAGAAAAAGACATCTTTATATACCACTTGTGGGAATGTAATTAGTAATATCACTATGAAAAGTACTTCAGAGGTTCTTCTGGAAACTAAGGACAGAACTGCCACATGACACAGTCAGGCCATTCCCAGAACACACCTAAAGGAACTGAGTCAGTGTGTCATAGACATACCTGCATATTCATGGTTCTTGAGAACAATTCATGGTAATGAATATATCGCATCTGCCTACAAGCCTATCAACACATGACTGAATACATATTTATCTTTATCTCTACATACATATATATCACTCAAGCATAAAAAATAATCAAATCATATTATTTTTAGGAAAATGGATGGAATTGGAGGTGATAGTAAGAGAAATAAGCTACTATCAGAAGGATAAATGCTGCACATTTTCTTTGATTTGTATAATGAGAAAAATACAATATAAAGTAGAAGGGGCTATTAGTGAATGGTAAGGGAGCAGTGAGAATAAGTACAAAGTTCAATCTGAGCAAAGTCTGTCATGTGTATGTCCAAAACTTCACTATGAAACACATTATATTTTACAATTACAGTCTAATGATTAAAATAAATAGAAGCCAACCAACTTTGCTCATTGTAGTTATAAGACTATAATATATTCCTAATATATGTTGTACATCTGATTTATAATTTGTAAAATGAGTGTCAGATGGTATCCTACAGAGTTGTTCATTTTCATGAATAAACAAACCATATACTTAAGTACTTAGTATCAAGAAGTGATCTTCCTTTTTACAAATATACTGTCACAGCACTTGGGTTGGATGCCTAAGAACATTTTAAATACAGAGGATCACCCTGTAGATAAACACATCCATCATAATTCAACACAATGCACATTATATCCTTGAATCATCTGCCAAAACATATTCACTTTTTACTCCATTTGTAGTACTCAATATAATTTCATTCTGCACTTTTTCCTCATCATCAGACATTTTGAAATAATACACTAAATAAATTGAAAAGAATCTTCTTGCCAAAATAAAATATATCAATAGGCAATGCAGAAAGTACTATGCAGATTACTTCTTGAAATGTTGACAACACAGAAATTAGTTAAGTAATACTTCCTTACACATGGAGTACTGACCCATGTGCTACTGTGCCATTTTAGGTATTCCCTAATTAATCCAGTCCTTGTAAATGTCCTGCTATACATTTCATTTCATCATCAGCATTAAAATAATCAAAGCAATGTAACTAAATAGGGGCCAATAGTGCTTGGCAGCAAAAACTTTCAATCTTATTTTAAACGTATTACTCAGGTTAATGTGGAAAATGTGACAGTACAAAAGTTAACTCACTGTAGATGCACATGTTCTATAAATAATTTGAAAGGAATGATATACAGTTTAGTAGTAGACACTGACAAAAGAGAAGAAATCTTTATAGAGTTACATTTAATTGACAAGACAATATGACATTTTGCAAATATAAGAAAGTTTAGAGAAAGATAAATAAGAGGACAATTTATCTAAGACTTATGCTGTATGTGTTTTAAGGTTTTGAAGTAAATAGGTACATGTTCAATTAATTAAAATTAATACATACTGAAGTTGGTCAAGACACAGGTAGGGATGATTATAAGTGATCTTGCTTGAAACCTAGAATTACAGCAAGACAGCAGAGAATAGAAGGAGCCCAGGCCTTTCAAAGTTGGTAAGTCTTAGTGACATCTATAGATAAAATTGTACAGTTATTCTCTCAAAGTATCAAAAATATTTTGAAAATTAACTAATGTTAATATTATAGTAGAATTATAAATATTTACATTTATTTTCTTTAAAAAGTACTTGAGTGTGGTTAATTTTTGTTATTTAGACATGTTTTTCATTTTTAAATTAATTGCAAAAATAAACTAACATGAATGTGCAGGCAGCTATGCATGCTAAAATGTCAAATAATTTTGAAGATAAAATCGATGGATTTGGTGTAACTAACCTCAATGGTTCTTTAAAACTAAACCAAGAAGAGAAAATTTGAAGACTAAATGTAACTTATTTGCCTAATTAATCAATTCAATTGATTTTGAGTGAATATTAGTAATACTCTAAGCTGACCTTGGTAGCTTCATATTTCAAACTATGGAGGTCACTAATGACTGTTTTGCACATCTTCAGTGCAGAGTGGCACCATCAAGCACACCTGCTCATTATTTTGACTCTTCTATTATCTTTATCCAGCCACCCTTCCCTACCTACTCCCCTCAATCCACAAACGGGGTCAAGATACAAGTGATTTATCTGATGGGTGTTTTTCCTCCCCTACCTATTACAGGACTCTAGCTCCGCAGTGGAGTTTAGTGAGACATTTCTTGGCAAAGAAACAAAGCACCTGCTGATTTAAACAATTCCATTAGCGCACAGCCAAACCAAACTATTTTGTAGTTGATTATGGTTCTTTGCAGCCTTTGTATCATAAAATAACCCAAAATTTTATCATCTTCATCTTAATTTGTGACTGGTAACTTTGTCTATTGATTAACTATAGAGAGAAAAGATTAACATTAAAAATGATTTCTAAATAAAATGTTTGAAGTGGAATTGGGAGCTAAATGTAATCATTATTTATGATTAATAGGGATTATACAGAAATAACAGTGAAACAGCTAGTATGTTGGACTATGTACACATCTTCAGTATATACAATGTGAAAATTTAAGTAATATATATTAAATTTATCAACAGCAATCATTGATGAAAAACTTATTTTGTGCCTAATTTTTCATTAAATTGATCTGTCCAATCTCTTTTTGAGCCATATTACAAGAATTGCTCAGTACAAATATGAAAAGGACAGAATTCTGTTTTTTTATACCCATCAGCATACACATTGTGCATTTCAGAGATTATTTATGTGATTTTCATTCCTATTTGCTAAGTAATATATTTTATTTGACCACTCATGTACATGTTAAGTCTTTTCTTGCTCTCTTCCAACCAACCACCATCAAATACTGTCCTTAAACCTAGAAGACAAACTAGACCTGGATTTAGGTGCTGGTTAAGAGCGGGAACGATGCTGAGGCTTCTGTTGGCCTCATGTAAAGTTCTAATTTCTTAGTAGATTCCAGTGAATGTGTTCCTGGCACACAAATGAGGCACCTGCTGCTTTGTCAGGAGTGACTGAGATGAGATGAGCAATGCATATGATGATTAATGCCCACTTGGCAGACAAGCAGGAAGTCGTTCTGGGCTCATTCATACATCCGTTTATGTAGTCAACACAAATCCACTGAGATTTGAAAAGGAAAAATGTGCTATTTTCTGATGTAGTTAATAAAACTCACATACTAATAGTGCACTAAGAAAATCCAGTAAATATTACAAGGAGAAGTAGGGACAGGTTGAACAAAGCAGTTGTTTCTGTGAAATAGTTTACAATGTAGGGATAACATAGAGTTATGTAGACACAAGAGGCAGGAGTAAGATAAGTCAGTAGTAAGCCAGAGAAAAGGAGGAAATAGTGTCATACTAAAGTTTAAAAACAGCAAATGTTGGGCTGGGGATTTAGCTGAGTGGTCCTGGTGCCTACTTTGCAAGCCCAAGGGCCCAGTTTCAATGCCTAGTAACCACATACATAGTGGCTCATACCTATAATCCCAGCACTCAGTGGGTAGAGGCAGGAGGATTGCTGAGTTCAGTTCGAGGCTGAGTTCAGGACCAGCTGGAACTGCTAAGTGAGATTCTGCCTCAAAAAATAAATAGATAGATAGATAGATAGATAGATAGATAGATAGATAGATAGATAAAATAAGTAAACGCTAAAAAGAAATAAAAGAATAATTTTCTAGGAGCTGATGGTCACTCTGAAGAACTGATAAGGGCAGAATGCTGTAATTAAATTAGAGGTGGGGAAGGGGAATTCGGTACAGGAGATAAATATGGTCAAGATGTAGAAATCATGGTGTGCAGCAGGCAGTAGACTTGGATGTAGTTCTGTGTACATGTGCACAGGTGGAACTCTGTATGTGCAGAGAGAAGAATGCACATTCTTCTTAGGATCATGGGTTAGCACATTACTCAGCAGCTCTAGAAGGTGTAGGTTTAATCCTCTTTCCCACGCTCACTAGCTTCATGGACTTATTGAAAATATTGCCCTAACTTTTTCTGATTCTTCTTCTGCAGTTTTTCACATGGAGTAATGGCATAAGAACTCAAATCATTGAAATATTACATTCAGATCCATTCTGAAGACAATATACAGAGAGCTTTTTAAAAGTAATTAGTGCTAAAGTCAAGAAAAACAAAAAGCAACTTTTAAGTTAATAATTGTTCATGTAATTAATGGTATCATTCTAGTATTGTTTCATGAGGTTTACTGAGTAGACGAAGTAGACAATATTTTCATATCTCATATCAAAATATTGAAAATACTAATAAAGATCTTTAAAGGTTTTGAACAGCTATTTTCTGGCCTATAATAAGTTCAAGTTACCTGGGAGTTCAACAACAAGATGTGCAATGACAATTTAATGGCCAAAGTCCTATTCTCAGCCATCGTGTTTACCTAGAGCTTGATGGCATTTGGCACAATTACACTTCTCTTTTAAAGCTCCAGCCACATGACATTCTTGGGAGACTTTACTTTTGGTCATTTTTGTTTCCTTGACCACTTTATCTTCTTTAATGAGGCATCTTCCTCTCCACTTGCCTTAAAAGATAATTTTCTTTTTTCTTCTTTTCTCAGTATTTGGTAAGATATTTATAAAGTAATGTTATGGTCCTTAGATTTCTCTCTCTCTCTAAATTACAAATTGTCTGAAATCAAAAATCAACCTTTCACAGTCATCTTGTCTTTAGGGAAGATCCAGAAGTCACATGGTCCATGTCTGCTGCATCACCTGGATGAGCACACACTGTAATGATTCTGTGTGTCTCCCTTTCCATTGGATTTCAGTTAGCAGCAGCAGTGTAGGTGTCCTGGAATTCAGGTATAATATCGGAAGTAACTGGATTTATGCATCTGATTGATAAGATTAGTGAAGGTTAAAAATCATGAGAATAGATGTACGCCCGTGAAGCAAATAAAGAAATAGCTTCAAAAGCACAACTCTTTTTACTATTTAACCTTCATGTATACATAGAAGAGCACCACGGAGCCTCAAAACCAGCTCTATTTTGCTGACAAGTCAAAACAAACTGAAAAAGTTTGAAACTTTCTTTAAACATTGATTGCTTGTGTGATCAAGTCAGCTACTCAAACTCTTTTTGTTCCTATAAATTTTACCTGTGTAAATAAGGGTTGTTCATCATTCTACAGAATAGTATTCTTGGACTGTGAAGGTATGAACACACACTCTGTCCTCAAAGAGTTTAGTACTAGGAAAACAAAGACACTAATGTTACCACCACTTTTTAGTCTATGCCAACTACCAGCATGTCCCTGAGTTGGGCAGGGCATCTGCTGCCTCTAAGGACCCCTCAGATATCACCCTAGGTTTGTTGTTGCTTTTGCTTTTTTCCCCTCAATTTTTAGTATATAGTATATAGTATATATTCACCATGTTTTTGATCACACCCCATAAAGACCCTTATGAAGAAGACAACTGGACTTACTTTGAGAAATGGTAAGAGTTACAGGATAAGAGCAATGGGATAAGTGAGGTGGAGCTATTTTGAGGGAAATCAATAGCAATGTGTCTTTTCCTGGAATAATTTTGTACATCTTAGGTGTATATATATTGTATGTGTATATATATATATATATATATATATATATATATATACATATATACATATACATATATACATATATACACACATATATATATATATACACACAATATAATATTGTATATATTGTGGTCACATTGGTCATTGAGAATTTGTACCTGTATATGACATGTCTTCATTCTCATTTTCTCCCCTTCCCGTATCTTCTCTTCAGCCCCTCCACTCCCAATATCCATAAGCTTTGTTTCCATTTCTTCCTTTCTACTTTGAAATGTTTTCTTTCCTTCTTTGCTTTGGGGAAAATGAAGAAGGAATTTTTTTTTAAGTTTAAACATGCGCTGCACTTTGGGATCACCCCTTCTGTTACTATTACATGTGATGTGGCATCACTTCCCCCTGTTGATTGAATTATTTTGCCTAATACAATGCATGTCAGAAATTCAGCTGTCTTTCCTTGGTACTCTTACCTGAATTTTCAACCACCTATTCAACTCTATCACTGGAAACACTTCTTTCTAACACCTCAACTTCAACATTCTCAAAATATAATGTGTCCTCTTTCTACTGAAACACAATTTTTCTTGAATTCTGTTTTCATTTATGATTCTATCCTTTATCCGTACTAAACATCCCAAAATGATATTCACCTTTCATTTCTATAGTTTCAGATCACACAGACATAGTTCATTCCAAATGTGTTTATTCTAATTCAAAAACATCATCTGAAGCTTAATATTGCCTTAGCACAGTGAACTTGCTTTATGTCTCTGGACTTTTTGTGAAGTTAGGAATTGTTTTCATGGTCATCTCACTGTCAGTCATTTTTAATCTTCGTGCTAAACATTGTAATCATTTATACAATGAAAAAAATAAGGACATGCTAAACACAGTATATGGCCTTGCTTTTAAAAGATCATATTTTGCTTTCTCAAAGTCCTGGCTTTAATTTTTTGCATAAAAAAAGAGAGAGAGTGAACTAGTGTCTTTCCCGATGAAATGAGTGCATTTGATCTGGTATAGAAGATGAAAAATCCATCAGTGTTTTTATCTCTTCCTGCTGTCTGGCTGGCCAGGAGGCTGCACATAATACAGAGAAAATCCACCGGGGCTCAGCAGAAACAGAAATTCCAGGCAGATCGGAAAGTATAGTAACCTCTGCAGTGTGCTCCCAGCACACACCGCATCTGTAACTTCCTGGTTGAGATGCTCAGAGACAGCTCATACTCAGCCACTGTGTGACACTAATTATACAAAGATCAGGACAAACTCTTTGGAGCAGAAGAGAATATATTCAAATAAGATTATCCTGAAAAATGGGACATTATTCTGCAGATTTGCTCCAAATAAGATTTGTCCTCTGATTCTCATATTTATTAGTTAATTTCCCACTTGATTTTTACTTCTATTTTTCTTTCTTTCTTTCTTTCTTTCTTTTTTTTTTTTTTTGTTAATTATCTTTTTTTTTTTTTAGGCTTTTTGAGACAGGGTCTCGCTTTGTGGTTCAGGCTGGCCCTGAGCTCAACCTCAAACTCACATCACAGCAATCCTCCTGCCTCTGCCTCCCGAGTGCTGAGATTACAGACCTGAGCCACCACGCCCGGCACTGCGGTATGTGGTACTGGTTGCTACTGGGCATGAGTCTCCACACCCAGTATGGTATGTGGTTACCGGGGATCGAACCCAGGTCCCTGCACTTGCAAGACAGGCACTGGAGCCACTGAGCTAAATCCCCGGCCCTTGTTAATTATCTTTATTGGTACATTATAAATACACATCATAATCGGATTTAACATTAAGAGTTCATACCAGAATATGACATGACTTGATTCTCATTTTTTCCCTTTTTCCCCTGCCCTACGTCACCCCACCCTCTATATACACAATCTTTGTTTTCTTTCTTTATTATTACCACATTCATTTTCCCCTCGTTATTTACCCCTACACTCTTTCCTTTTAAATACTTTCTACTTCACAATATCAATTATACATAGCACAACTCATTTACAACTTCATTTTCTCATATCAGAGAAAAGATGGCGTATTTACACATCTGTGACCTATTTATTTCGCTTATGAGGACATCCTCAAAGCACATCCATTTGAATGTGAATGACTCAATCTTATCATTTTTTACTTCTATTTTTTGTAAATATTTTACACTTAGTATTTCCAACCTGAATCTCTTGCTTTTGTTCTCCCAATTTTGTCCTCGCTATTTCTTGTCCTTTATTTAAACAATGACATCATCACTCATTTAACTTCATCGAAGCAAATATTTGAGTTATTTGTGTATTTGTTGTTTTCTCATCTAATTTCTTATACCGATATCTAATTCCAGTAAATCCAGCTAGAAACATACTGTTTCTACTGTCACAGCCTTACCATGAGTTCTTTCTATTTACTGTACTGGCCTACGTCCAGATCAAATTGAATCAAGCCAAATAAGAAAGAAAACTTTTGAGAACTTCGGTTTTCTTCTGACCTTCTCATACTAAATTCTAGCCATGTGTTATTTTAATTATTCAAATACATGAAGTTATATTTCCCTTCCGACCTCTATACACCCTGTTCCCTTAAGTTGGACAGTTGTTGCCCCACCTACCTCTCATTTTTTCCACAACCATATACATTTCATCCTTATTATAGTTTTTCCTGAAAAGGTCTTCTGTTTATACCATTCACTCAAACATCACCCATATATATCCATAGCGCTATTCTTTCAAATTCTCCTTTCTTTCCCTAATAGCACTTATAAATAAATATTTGTTATTATTTTGTTAATGCAAATATGTCAGCTGTCTGTTTTATAAGTTGCTAATATGCTGTTTCCAGAAACTACAGATGCCTTGTTCACTTGTCTTTTTCCAGTGAAAATGATCTCCTTTTTCAGAGGAAGTCCTAATGTGGAGTATGCTTCAGTCAATAAGTGAATTATGCAAATATAAATTACTCAAAGAAATATTATTCTGTCCTATAGTTATTCCTCTTCTTCTTGTCAGAAAATTCCTTTTAACATAAAAGGATAGATACTTGAGAGCAGAGAGACATATTCATATAGGTACCCAGAAAATATAGACCTTAAAAATAGAAATTGAGATCTACACTCTTTCTGTTGAAGTTCAGAAATTTCTGAAACCTAGCATCAGCTAGATTGTCCTAAAATGGCTTATATGAGTACTCATGACCAAGATGGGGCTTGGGCTCACTCCATGAGAACCAGGGCAAGATAGGCTCCTGAGCATAAGGCTGGACTATGATGGCTTCCTCAGCTGGTCCTTTGAGAGCTTCTTTGAAATGTCCTGACAATTCAAGAGGATGGCCTTGATTAAAGTTATTGTAATTATATTTGGCCATGACAAAGACTGATATCCACCAAAGTCCAAAGTTAACCTATATCATGGTTCTGTCTGCTTAATTTCTCCCACTCCCTTTTGCCAACTGCCGTGTAATTCCCGTGGAGCAGATGATGTATAGACAGGAGTATTTAGAAGGGATCTTGAGGTAAGGAAGCTCCTTTGGGAAATACGCTTAGGTATATTAAATTTATGTATAAATAGATATGTGAACTTTTCTGAGCTGTAAGTTGTAATGCTGCTACTTTACACAAGACAGAAAACAGTGTTGAACTAAACAAAGACTTAGCATGTTCTTCGGCAAACTCACTAGCCTCCAGGAAGAACTAACTGGCCTCCTTGATCATTCTAAAGACTGTGTTGCTCAAAACTTAGTATTAATTTTAGTAATGTGTCTTTCTGGTTAAATCTCAAATTTCAATAAGGCAGTGACTAGATCCTAGTTGTTTTTCTTTTCCAATTATCGGTACTAGTTTTCGCAAAATTGAAATTACAAGAAATGATCAAAGACCATCTCCCACAATTCTAACTCTCATTTAGGATCTAAAGCCATTTAATGGAGAACTTCTGGTTCTTTCTCCTCTGCAGTTTCTTTCAGATGACTTTTCAGTCTTTCGAAGTAGGCAGAGACTAGCTTTCCCATTTTATATGAAGCACTATGAGACTTGCATATTTTTAAAGCTTGAAAACAATAACAGTACTGTGAATTTGGAAAAGATACTGTGGAGTTACTTTTGCAAAAATAGCTAACACTGAGTTGATATTAATGTGGCTACATGTTGGCTTGGTTCGAGTCCCTTCTAGGGACTGACAGCTTTGATGGTTAATGACTCTCCTGAATTCAGATCATCACTTCAACATACTGTCATTTCTCTCTTCTACAGCAATCTTGTTTTGTGAGTCATAAGCCAGGAAACATCCTCCAATTTTCATATTCCAAATTACATTTTAATATCTTAGATCAACTCCTGATTTATCAATTGTCAAATATTTTGCCTCATAGTGAATGCGGAGAAATCTATTACCTGAGTTCCTGTATCCACTTTGGCCTAATGGTGCTTGTAAATAAATCATTTGCATAATGAACAATATTTATAAAAGCCAATTATCACTAATAGGTGTGACCTTTTGGCATCAAGTCAGCTAATAACCTTTGAAATGTGGACTAGATTGCACAGTGCTAGAACTAAACAGATATATTAGAAACAAAGCCCCTTTTTCTATGTAAGAATGAAGGCTACTTTGTTTTGTCAGAACTTTTAAAGAAGTGTTAATTACATATGTGACTTGAATTTAAAAATGAATTTGGGTCCATTTTCCAATAAAGAATGTTATAAAGGAATCATGTGGAAGTGATTAAAACTAGATGCAAGAGCACCACTTTTATACGTTAATGTCTAATGAAGCAGAATAAACATTAAATACTGATGCAGATATTTCACAAATATTAATTTACTAAAGATATTGTAACATTTATATGTATAATGGTCTATAAGATTTTGGTTCCTTTGAACTCATATGTATTTAACATAAATAAACAATAATTATTAAGGCTAGTGCTTAATAACATCATATTTTGACTTATTTAATAGGGTCATAATAAGTATTCCCATATGCTTAATTCAAGTTTTTATTGTGTTATAAAGCTAATGTATATTACCTAATTCTTCTGGAATTCATTTTATTAAGGTACTTTCATTTCTACCTATTGCATTTTAAATTGTTTGTTTACAAATATATATCATCTAATGTGTCAGCCTGAGACATAACAGGGAAATACAACAGAATCACAAAACTGATTGAGTATTTCAGTGAAGTAATAACACAATATATACCAGAACCTGAACTTGGCTTCACAACTGTTTGCTACACTGCATCAATTATTAGGAACCAAAATTCAATTTCCCAAACACAAGGTACACATGAAATAATTTTTAACACTGGCCATGTCACAATAGGTTTATTTTAATCCAGCAGGTCTATTCCTAGACAAAATACCCATAAGTTACTATGGTTCCAGCAAACAATCGACACACATAGATTTTCAGCTCAGTTTATAATGTCGTCGGTCATCAGCAACCTAATGTTTCTCAATTACTGAGTATTTAGGATAATCCCAGCCCTCAGTCCTGGAAACCCAGACTCATTTCATCTGCCTCATTAAGCATCTGTGTAACTTTGTTCTATTTTCTTGGTAAAAAATAATAATAACATGTATCCAATTTTCTCAATACTTTGCTTTGTCAGCCACCATAAGGTGGCAGAATAATTACAATAATTTAATTTTTAAATTCAGGACTGTGCAAGCCCACTGGCAATACCTGCATAACTTGAAATCAACTTCACAAGACACATGAAGTGTAATGTGGAGGCACAAGTATATAACATAAAGTGTAGTAAATGTTGTTGTTGTACACCTCACTGTGATGATGTTGATGTTAGGCTTCATTTATGACTCCAGGTGCAGTGACAAAAGCCAGTGTAAGATATGTACACAGAAGTGGATGATTATTTTTATTCTAGTTATCTGATAAATTAACACACTTTTATTTCCTCTTGCTATAAAGAGAGTGATGAAGCCTATTTTCCATTTTGGCAGAAATGAGATATGAGCAGTCCCAGGATAACCTGAGGATGACAGAAAAGATATTTATATGTAAAAATTAAAGAAATGAAAATAGATTTCTAACATAAAGTAGCTATGTTGGAAAATGTTGGCAAGATACAGAAATGAGATTCACATAGAAATCTGGGAATGTGCACTGAGACAAGGTAGCTGAGTCCATGTAAGGTAAGCAAACCTTGTCCTGAAACACTTTTTACTGTGTTAGTGGAAATAATATTTGATAAGTTATTATGATAACATGACTTAATCAGAACAGGAAAATAAAGTATGATACTTCATGCTGCACATTCACACAGTTAAATATGTGTTTGACGATACATGTATATTTTAATGGTAGAGTTTAACTATTTCTCACCATTATAAATTCTAAAAGATTATAAAAGGCATAAATTTAGGTCAAGATATAATGGGACTATTTAAGTGAATCTCACCTCAAGTAGCCATCTTCTGGGTCATGTGTCCATGTAGACTGTCAAATCTAGTTGTATAGATTATTCTTTCATAAATTATTCTCCATAGTCTGAAATTTTAGCACTGGTATCTTTCTTTTGTCAGAAAAGGGTTTTAGAATGTGACAAAAAGTATACACTTGCAAAACTAACAAACAACATAATGTCAGTAATTTTCTTTCTGCCCAAAACACTTCTCTCAGTTGTCTTCCTCATTCCTAAATTGTGTGACTTTTCAGACTGCCATGCCAACTTCTTAAACGGCAGGTCAATAGGCTGAAATGCTACAGAGACAGTTAACTTATAAGTCAAAACCTGAAGATGGATATCATGTTCCCTGCAAGGACTCAGACATTGTTAAAAACATAGAAGGGAAGAGGAAGGAAAAATGAGTCACAGCTTTCATTTGTGCTACTTTAAGGGAAAACACCCTTATTATCTAAATGCTCTGAATAGTAGTTAGCTATTGGTCCTTCAAGAGTCATCCCAGGGCTGCAGGAAGAAGCTGAGGACTGAGGACGGCTTTCCAGCACAGAACCTGTTTGTGTTGGCATTGTAGGAAGGTAGCACCTCCGCACCTGTGGTGCCTCTGGTCCCTCCGCACTGCAAGACCCTCTGCTCACCTCGAGCTCTCTTCTCACCTCTGAACCCTTCTCAGCACACATAACAACATGCAAAACCTTTTCACTACATTATTTCTTCTTTCTAGATTTGTGTTGAAATGTGATATAGAAAAACTTGTCAGTCAACTGCTTGATTTTCACAAACTACATGTATCTTACAGTAACAGCATATTTCATGGTTGCAGAAAAGACAAGAGAAGGAACATATTGAAAATGACCAGTTTGTTAAAAAGTAACATGCATATTTTTACTAGAATAGAGGAAAGAATGATTATCCCTTTCCTATGTGTGTGCATATGAAGTTTGTAATATACAATTTCAAGAGTCAGTTCATAAAAGTCTACAGGGCACCGCTTTAATTATTAGAAAGTTTTCATGGAAATAATTATTTGGGAATGTACTTAACTAAGGCTAGTCAAATAGCATTTTTCCCCAAGAGATTTGCACAAATTCAGACTTTGGGGTCTAATACCTAGTAATTCTCACACCCAAACAGGGTGAAGACCATATGTCTTGTCCATTCTATTATTATTATCGATGGTGATGATGGTGTTATTTAACATGGAAAGAATTCAATTAGATTAGCCCATGTCCTGTCTCCTGTTTTATGCTTCTCCTCCCAGGGAAGTGATTGGGTGGTTGACAATTTTGTTAAAAATGATGGCAATGTTTCAACATTAGCTCAGGCCTGCTTCTAAGAGTGAGTTTTTCCCAGGGAACGGGCACAGCAGCTTCTAGAATGTGCAGTCACATAGGAACCTTCACTTGAGAAGAGCTCACCTGGACTGAACACACTGCTGCAGTCATCTCGAAATTCTTTTCAATAGTATCTTTGAATTGTGTTACGGAAGCAAAGTCTGATGGGAAATGTAGCACATGCCCCATGAGAGGAGATAAGCACACTGTGTTGAGCACCTTGCTGTTTTGAGAGCAGAGAGGATGCACCCTACATCCTGAGAAGTTGTCAGGATCTACTGTTCATGAGGGGTCAAAGCAATCCAAGTAAATTCAAGGCACACCTGCTATCATCTCACTGAAAACCAGGGAAAGCCTTAATCACCAGTGGCCAGTTTTCTGCTTAACCAAAATTCACTTTGAATGCAGAATGGCAGTGTATTTTTTTAAAAGAAGAAAAATCAAAGAAGAGTTTCATATTTTTGTCTCACTTGTGTTACTTCTCAATGTTAGCCAACCACTATGGTGAAATGACAGAGAAGAAAATATTCAAGTAATGTTTAATTTCTTTACCTTCCAGTAAATCAAAGGCAGTTTTCACAGAATGTGCCCTCCATGAAGTGAAATTAAACATTCATTTATTTTTGAACATCCCTCACAAAGAAGTATGGACAAGATACACATGTATGTATGAGCTGTACTATTTTGTGAATTCTATAAATGAGTTCAGTTTGCTAATGCTGTCATTAAAACTTGGTCTTGCCTCATGAAAAAATAAGCAGTCAAATATATGCTAATTATTCGATCTTTAATTAGGATAACGAATAGCAAATAAACATGACTGTGACTAATTGGGAAAGACAGACCAGGAAAGAAAGGGGGAAAAGTGTTTATTATATTGCCTGTAATAAGCTTTTTAAAAACTTTGTAAACAGACAGCACTCACTTCTGTTTTGGACTTGGGCCCACAGAGTATGTACCTGACTCTGGAGGCATGGATTGGATTGCAGGTTCAGGGGCCGCAGCTCACTCTCCAGCAGGGGAAGCCAGGCCCTTCTGACTGACTGAGTGAGTCTATGTTATCTTCCAGTCACCAGATCACCATCATCATGTGGTTCTCACGGAAAGCTGTATTTGCCAGCTTTGTTTCCAGAGTAGTACAGGAGCTGGCTGAGATCTGTCTGCTCCTCTTTGTTGTATTTTTCCATTTCTTCATAAATCAAACTAGAAAAAAAAAACCCTGTTCTTTTTTGAAGCCTGTTGAGCACTAAGATTGTGTGAAGAAGATCTACAGAGGTATCTAAATTCATATATATTATTTTTATTGCAGTGTACCCATAAATGATGAAATCTGAATAAAATGTATGTATTTTTACTAGTGATAATTTCCTGATATAAAATTATATTTTCCAGAAACCAACCAAAATGTATTTGATACTTCTCTGTATTTTTTGTAACTTTCTATGAGTCTACACTCAAAATAAAAAGTAAAAATAATTCTAAATTCATTATATTTTTAATGAAACAACTAAATGATGGTTGTTTTCATGTACATAATAAAAATAAATAATATTTGTTAATAATTATAGTTAATATTTAGAATGTTTAAAATGTGCTACAGGTTTCATTATCACAGAACATAGTTCAGATAATGTTTTGGTAGTGAATATTCAATAAAGAGTTCAATGAATATAAGTTACAAACATTGATTTTATTACTTGAAGCTAACAAAGGAAATAAGGATATAATCTAACTACAAACAGTGAAAGGACATAAATTATATAATATGTTTCATTTTCAATGGCTGGAGAGAATTAATAACCTTAGATTCTTCTGAAAAGATCTTGAACTATGAGTTCAGTGCTGAGCTATAGCCTATATTTTTCAGAACTTGAAAATAACTTTGATTAAAGTGCAATCCTCTTCCAGGAGTATGAAATTTCAATTATAAAGTCCGTATTAGCAATTTCCTTTGGCTGAGATAGAGCATCAAGCCGATTCGTGAAACTCAGTATTTAGATAACTACTTCCTTCCTGAAACAAGACAACCAATTTCTGTGTCCAGTAACAGCAGAGATTTAGAAATGGGAATTTCATAAAATTAGTATCCACATTAGCAGACAGATAATTGTTTTAGATGTTCATTTCATGACATGTGAATTTCTATCCTGAAACATAAAACATCAACTGACCTACATTACATATGGAAAAATGAAGTAGTTAAAACCAATATTTTAGTTACAATTTGGAGAAAAATGAGCATCAATGGGGAATAGCACTGAAATTATACAGTGATCCAGTAGGTTTTTAGTATTCAGTACTTACTGTGTTTTTAATAGTCAAGCTATACTGTTTATAATAATTTAAGGCCTTCTATTAAATATCATCTCTGCTCTACCCACAAATGATTTAGAATACTTACATTAGTTCACTTCTCATCACTGTAACAAAGTATTTGACACACAGTGATGTTATACAGAGATCTATTTTAGCTAATGGATCTGGAAATCTAGTGTTTCATGTTTCATTCAGCATCAGTCAGAATAGTCTTCTTGTTGCCTGCCTCTCTAGGTAGTAAAAATCATGTAGCAAGAAAGAGAGAAGGAGAGAGACAGACAGGAAGGGAGAGAGAGAGAGAGAGAGAGAGAGAGAGAGAGTATGCATGTTCTCTGATCTATCTCTCCTTCCTTTTAGATAGTTTCAAGAATCCACTCATGAGTCTACCTAATAATTTTATTTAAACTTGTTCACTTACCAAAGATTCCCACCTCTAACAAACAACACTGCTAGAAGGTGTCCTTCTTCATAGTATTTCATAATGAGGACTGAATGGCAGAAGATGGAGACTACTCCTAACCAAGTAATACTGTAAGATGCAAATAATCTTCCATACTATTCCCATTGTGGTGCTCTGACTCCAAGCATTCATTTCACCCAGAATACAATTTTCTCTTTCTTTATACTTAGCAAAATCTCCTCATCTTCTAGCGACCAGCTTAGTAATAATAATCAATAGGTATGATCACCCATATGCTGTTGAACATATGGGTTCAATGTTGTGTTGAACATTTTTCAAAATGAATACCTATAACATTAAAACCTGTTGGATAGACTTATAAACTTTAATTTACAATTGAGGAAATTTTAGAGTTTGGAAGATAAGTACTGTGCTTTTACTCACTGTGGTAAAATATCCAAGATGCACTCATATGATTCTGTTAGTGATTCATGAATTGAGCAGAATCCCTTCTGTTAAATAGAAAGGCACTTCCATGAGCTGAGCTGAGAAGTTAGTTCTCTAAGCAGAAAACACTGAAGAAATAAGAAATCAAAAAGCAGATTCACCCACTCAATGTCACTGTGTGCTAGTCAGCTTTCTATTACCATAAAAAAATCTGAGGTAAACAACTTATGAAGAAGGAAGGTTTGTTTTTGAGATTTTACACCATGGCCTTATTTATCATGTCAAAAAACATGTAGTGGAAGAAAAGTACTCACTTCAGCATTAGAACACAAAAAAGAGACAAAAAAGAAGAGAAAACATCCTAAGGTTCCATCCAAGAATATCTACCCAGTGAACAGTATTGATTAGGGGAAGAAGCAAAGGATAAAACTGATTAGTAAAGAAGTGCTAGGTGCGATAAATCAAGATGTAAGCCTCATTATAGAAATTCCTGAGCAATGACGCAGAACTAAGTAATAGTGAAAGATAAAATTAAAAATAACTATGCTTGATACATGAAAGATCCAGCCCCCATCTAGTTAAAAGGCACTGGCTTCAAGTATGTACATGCTTGTCCCTGAAATCCATGGAGTCTTTAGGAAGCCTCTAGGAGACTTGAGTTCTGAGCATGGTGACATTAAGGACTACAGTGTTGTGACTATAGATGCAGCTGCATTAGCAATAGGTGTGTATGTGCATTAGTGGTGGTGGTTTGGAGACTATTACGTCTCTTTGCTTTTTGACCCCCTTACTAGCTCTAATTTTATAGTTTTATTCTCTATAACCTCACTTTTTCTTTAACATTACCTATTTGTGTATGGTGCCATTATATATGTTTTCTTAATCCACATACATAATTTTGCAGAATACATAAGCAATATAGTAGAAGGAACTCAAAAATTCAATAAAATTCATCTTGACAGGATGCGAAGAGACTGTGGCAGACCAGTCAGTGACTTCTCAGCATAGTCAGCTCCTAATCAACACTTTCTATGAATATGGTAACTCACATGGCCCAAGAAACAACAGATCTAGTTAAATTAGATGTGTTTTGTTTGTTTGTTTTGTTTTTTTGAGAAAGAGTCTCACTTTTTTAGTTCAGGATGGCCCTGAGCTCTGCCTTGAACTCACAGCAATCCTCCTACCTCTGCCTTCCAAGTGCTGGAATTATAGGTGTGAGCTACCATACCCGGAATTGTGGTATGTGGTTCTGATTGCTGGTAGGCATGAGTCTCCATGCTCAGCACTGTTATATGTGGTTCCTGGGGATCAAACCCAGGCCCTCACACTTGTGAGGCAGGCGTTGGAACACTGAACTAAATCCCTGGCCCTAAACTTGAAGCTTTATAGTAAAATAGTTATCTTAGATTTACCTGGAAGGCCTAAAGTAATTGTAATAGTGCTTATGAGATGAAAGATGGCGAAACAAGTGTCAGAATAGGGCCAGGGATTTAGCTCAGCAGCACCACAACTGCCTGGTAAGGGCAAGTTTCTGAGCTTGATTCCCAGAATCCTCCCCAAAAAAGCGTCAGAATAAATGTGACAACAGAAGCAGACCAGAGTGGTACAGGCTCTAGTCACATCACACAGGCAGCTCCTGTCAGTTGACAGAGATGCAAATATTTTTTCTCTAGAGCTTTGGGAAGAAATGAAACTCGCAGAGCTTTCTCCCTTTAAGAGGCATTTTGGACTTCTGGCTCCCAGGACACTAATATCATAGATGTTACCCTGTATTACTCCATCTGGTGAAATTTTTTATAGCAGAGAAGCAAAAAATCAAAAATAAATACTCACACCTATCAACTTATACCTTTGGGCAGATAACAATATATTTGTATGAGAATTTAGTGAAAAATTAACTTCTGTATACCCCTGATCTTTGAGTATAAACAGAGACATTTCCAAAAGGTAAGCAGGAGAGAGATAAATGTTAAATTCCTTAAAATAATTCTAACATCTTGACCCAGGAACTAAACTTCAAGGAACTATAAAAATAATCAGGTATGTGTACAAATATTTTTGGTACATTCAAATATTCTAATATTAGAACCAGCTTAGAGGTCCAGCATTAAAGAACTGGGATAGAGAAAAGTTACCATCAATACAAAAATAAATGATGTTGTCAATTCCACAAAATACTAAGAGAAACAAGCAAACATCAAAATTCTTGAGTATTACACATTTAATGTTGTAAAATGTAAATATACATCAACATGTATGGGGAAATATTAACAGGACATGCACAAGGATTACTAAAAATTTTGGGGTAGTGATATGATATCTCCTGTGATATTTCCAGTCATATAGTCTTGCTTTTTTTGTTTATTTCCAGGAAAGTTATACATGACTTTTATGGTCATACAACATATATATTTTGAATGTTTATTGTATATTTAATGTTTACTATAAAGAAGTTCAATAAGAAATTGTATTATTGTTGCTATGTGGCAGAGGCTATTGCAGCCTCGCAGTGTCTCAGTTACCCTGAGAGACCAATGTCATACTGTACTCGATTCCTAAAGATATCTGAGCTTCCAGGGGTATAATGGGAAAATGACTGCTCTAATATTATACACTCATTTTACTGGAATTAGCATAAATATGTGAAAAATAGGTATGAGAAAACTAACAGAAGAGAATGTATCCTATCTCCTAAGACAAGGCCCTGTCCATCACACCAGAATATATGGCAGCTTTTCTGTAGCCTGGTTGGAAAAACTTATGAGAATTATTTTCTCTTCTCGGGGAAACTAACTACTGCAAAAGCAAACAAAAATGAAAGGAATCAAACCTATGATTAGCTTCTTAAATAGGATTCATGCCTTGTCTACAACACTGAAAATCTTGGTATATTTTCTGTATCTGTAATCATTTATGAGACTAACATATGTGTATACATGTTATATATATGTGTATGTGTGTGTGTGTGTGAGTGTGTGTGTGTGTTATCTTAATAGAAGAAGTATAGTGTCTGTTGTTTCCAATCAGGTAGACCATATTCCATATTGCAGTTGAAGTGCCTGGATTCTTCCACTGAATCCTTATTGGCAATGTTAATCCATCTATGTTTTGAAATGGCTGAAGATGAAAGTGGGTCTGAGTAAGTTTGGACGGTTCTTCCTAGGCATATTGGTACTTTGGTACATCTTACAAATGGAATCACCACAGTGACTGCATGAGACTGTATGGCTCTGCTTTTACCACGTAATCTCCCAGTGTTTAGAACTGCATTCTTTGAGTACTTTTCCATCATTCAGGACAAAATAGAATCTTAATGTATTTATATCTTTTACTTATTGTATTTCATTTAAATGTTTTATGGTTTTGTCCATTGTCAATATAGCCAAGATACTAATTTGGTGGATATTTTCTTAATAAAAAGAATTTGTTATAAATGTGTTCACAACAGACTGTCAGACTTTTTACAAATTCAGGCTTTTTAAAGTGTGACAACAGTTCACGTTGCACTGACAGAATATTATACCCATACCTCAAATACATTTTAAGCTATTTTACATAACACGTATTATATTTGGCATAATATATCAGTTAGGCTTCGCTGTGTAATAAGTTACCTAAATTTAATGAACTACAAAAGAAACCATGTATTAGCTCACATGTCAAGATGATTGCCTGACCAGCTAGTTTTTGGGAATGCCTGGCCACCTGAATGAGGGTATACCAGAGAATAAAAAATATACAAAGAACAAGGAATAAAGAATGAGGTATAGTTCATTACTTGGGATCTGGGAGTTGATCTTAGATCTACCCTGGCTGAGACCACAAGCTCTGGATTACTCAGTATTTATGATTATAATGCAAGTAGGAGGCATAAAGGCAGAAGTGAGGGAACTGCAGAACTAAGGCACTAACGAGGTGGGCTTGGAGAAGGAGGAACAATGGATTCTTGTGAAGAGCAGGTCACATTTAACAAGCAACCGGTGCCCTCCTGAAGGTCATAGCTAACAAGGCACCTGTATTATCCTTAGCTAACGTTTGATCTTGGAGAAAGGCCCCACAGAGGCATAATTCCTCAGCTGTCATGTTATCTTGCTATTAGAGATACTGCAACATCTTTGATCACTGAGATCTCAATCCGGAACTGGGCCTAAGGAAGTCTGTTTCTGGACACCAGCCAGTGACTCAGTGACCAGCGAGTCACTCTTAGGCCTTGGAATAGTGAATAATTTTAATCACTAGCTGAATTACAAACTGGTCAGTACTACCCAAAAAGCCTGCTTAGTGTGGTTTCAAGGTGGCCTCCTGCACTCATGATTGTGTATGGTAACAGTTTGGAGTGAGCTCATCTCGGTAGTTGTTACGTGGTCTTGTCTGGATTCATGCGCGAGGCAGTTTGTGTCTACTCAGATTGAAAGGCTTAAAATAACACAGCTATTCTCATTGGCAGTTGGGAGATGTGTGTGGATTTTGTCTTTAATTTACAATGTATATTTCTTAAAATAAGAAGTATAAACTAGGTTATTTCTATA